>JAANSN010003887.1:0-16853 GCA_036850665.1 Dicranocentrus wangi | reverse complement strand
TTGTGATAAATTAAACAACAAAACCTTCAGAAAAAACCTGGAATTATCTGTTTCTTTCTATTTATACCCCCAAAACAGTAAGAAAGGTTCGGCAAAAGAAGTTGTGAGCCGGTTTCAGATGATTTGTAAAAATTGCTCCATTCCATCATCACACATTCCATTACAGACTTTTCTCTATTTCTGTATCAGTTTTTCCCTGAAATGGAAAGTGATGAATGGAGAAGAGGTATTTTCCTCCTCCGTTTCTCCGAAATTGAATTAAAATAGGGAAACCCTCCTTTTCCCCGAATCGTAAACCTCACGACAAGATATTATTCCAACCAAACCCGGGCATTTTATATTTTTCTTTCTTAGCAGGAACAACATGATACTCTCCTCGCTTTATACCTTTGATGCAATTCAATCCTTTCACCGACTTTTCTTCCTCCTCTTGTAATAAGGTGATATATTGAGTTGGGGAAAAGGTATAAGGTTTTTTTGAATTGTGTTGTTTTCTCGGGATGTATACGGATATTTTGGGAGGGAGAACGCGACGGACGGTTCTCTGTGTTCTGCTGTTCTGCGGGTGGTTTTTAAGTCAAGTCAAGTGAACCAATAAAGTAATGTACTAGCCTACAATTCCCATTACATCCTTTTGAATTATTTATTGATATATCAGGTTTCGCGGAAGGAGCGGTAGATCGGAGAAAGGATAGGAGGAAAGAAAGAAAAAAATAAACTTGGAGGAGGAAAAAAAAGCAAACTTTTTTATCCTTGATATATAGTCCAGGGATGTGGATTGTAATGGTACAAGAAGTGTTACATGGGATTTTTTTCCCCGTGTTCAGAAATGCAACACATACTTAGCACACCACAACTGGAGGATTTTGTTGACTGTGATTCTGAAGAGGAAAAAAATCCCGCAACTTTTCTCTCTCTTCGTCTCTCTCTCTTTAGACTATTTCGCTAGGTGACATTATTCCTAGAGTCCCTGAAAGCCTTTTCCATTTCCAATCCCCGCGTGTGGACTACTTTTTGGGCATTTTCCCCCCTTCGGGGAAAAAAAGACAACCATTGTATGGTGTTGGTGCTGGTGGTGGTGGTGTGTGGCGAGGTTTGTCCGGAAAAGAAAATGTGTGTGCAAATCTGAAATTCAGGCTGCACTTTTCCTTTTTTTTCTGTGGAAGAAGAAATGTTGTTGAGGATTGTGTGAAAACAAGGGCAAAGGCATCTCTCCAGTCTCCTCCACAAGCCAAGTTTTTAGTTATCAAATGTTTTCCCTTTTATATTAAAATCTAAACAGGGGAAAGGGCTTTCTCACTTGAGGATGAAAAAGTTGGCAATTGGTTCGACAAGTTGGACAGAGTTTTTCCCCCGCAAGTTAGTTTTTTTGTCCGCAGTTCTGTCGATACAATTGGCCATTTCGGATGATGGTGCTAATGTTCAAGGATAATGGGACATCTCAGTTACACAAAAACAGTCGAAAATTGTGTGTCTGTGTCTGCACCAAAATATATATTTATTTATTGACTTAATCCCATCATCTGACTCCTATCAGACAACTATCAAGAGCTCGTCGTTTTGAAGGTCGTGACCTACAAAAAAGGATTTGTTTTACTGGGCAAAAAATCACATGTGTGTCCAGAATGACTTTGTTGGAACTAATTCAAAAAAAATGCACTTTCTCATTTTGTCTCAGGCACGTTGTCCACTTGTGAAAAAAAACATTCTCAGTTTCAAAAAATCCAATTTGATTCTAAATCTGTGAAAAAGGGACGAGTCCTTCAAATAATACTTTAAAATGCAAACCCTCCGAGGATCCCAACTCTTCCAAAAAAAGGGTTCATTTCAAAACTAAATACACTTTTAATACATACTTAACTCGGCTAATCTCCAAGTTTATCATGGAGCTCTCGAGTTTCTTTTTTTTGGTTCCCTTTTAAATATTTGAAATGAGTTAAAACGGTTCAAGTGGAAGTCCAAAGTGGACATTANCTAATCTCCAAGTTTATCATGGAGCTCTCGAGTTTCTTTTTTTTGGTTCCCTTTTAAATATTTGAAATGAGTTAAAACGGTTCAAGTGGAAGTCCAAAGTGGACATTAGATATTAATGTTGTTCCTTTTCCGTTTCGTTGCAGGGATTCCTTTTGGAAGTGAGTCCGGGAGTATACTTTTTTTATTTAATTTTTGAATTTCAAGGAGAAAGTGAAATATTCCAGATAATTTCATTACTTTAGTAGTGTACCCTTCTTCCCCATGAACCCCCCCCCCCGCCTCCTTCCCTCCTTCACAAAGCTGAAGAACTCTACGAGGAATTGGTTCTGATGGTTGTGGAATGGAAATACTTTAAATGGGAAATGTTTTTAGCATTACTATAAAATATGAAAATACCCAGAAACGACATTTTTTATACTTCAATCCATTCAAGTGGAATTTCTACCAGACAATCTCCCTTTTCGCCAAGAAAAATTTTTTTCTCCACCAAAAAGGGATTCTTTTTTTTTTTTTTTTTGAAAGAGTGAGGAAATTGAGATGGAAAAAGCCAATGAGAGAGAGTCAGAGAAGAAAAAAAAAACTTTCGTATACAAAGAGCCAACTGATACAATTTCTGTGTGGAGAGGAGAGTTGTCTAAAATCAATATATTTTTCATACTCTGTAAATATGCTCTCATTGGAATTACACGGGGATCCTTTACCGGAAAATTTACATTTTACAACAAAATTCCACGAAAATATTTTCATTTGGTTCAATTTTTCTCCCCATTCTCCACCGTTTCGTTTGGGCTAAGTTCATATTGCAAAGTGATTTTCCCATTTTTGAGGTAAAAGGGAAAATGGAGAGAAAGAGAGAGAGAGAGAGAGAGCTCGACTGGTTTTTTTTCAAGTAGCCCATGAAAAAAAGTCCCAGAGAGACCCATTTCAATTTGAGTCCAAATTCACAATTTCACCCCATGATATATGTATACTTAACCTGGTGGGGAAAAAATGGTGAAGTGGATACTACTTGTCCATCCTGTGATCTCTTCAGAAATATTCTAACCTAACCACGATTGTTTGCTGTGGGCCAGACACGTGGAGAGGAATAACAAGTATATTTGCTCTATTTATTCAACCAGAGTTCTACCTACGCTCAACTCAACGCTTTCCAAATGTTAATGACTTTGCCCTCTTGGAGCAGCAGCCTTCGTTCCACACATCCACACAGAGGGTCCATCCGGGAAACCATGGAAGGAAATGTTGTGAAGTCAAAATAGACACATGAAACCCACAACCCACACACACACACAACAACGCGAAACCTCCTCTCCTCCTCCTGAAGACTGATCAATTTCGGTAAAGCGCGTCATAGTTTAATTTAGACATACTAAAAGCAGCGGAGAGTAGACATGTCTCAAAACGGAACAATAATCCTAAAGATTTTTTACGGGGTATCCATATCACCCCCAGTATAACCTAACCTCTCCTACTCCTTAACTCCGAGAAGAAAACAGGGGGCTTTTTGGAAGGTGTGCTAAATAAAACCGTCAACTTTCATAATGGCCCAGGATCCTCTGTTTGTTTGTTCCTCCTTCGATTTCCTTCGTTTAGAGAAACTCGGTGGCCCCCAAGAAAAACTCCACATTTCACTTCGTTATTTTTCCATTACCCACCCCTTCCCCAAAAAGCGTAATACAATAATGTTCATAAACATCTACATATTCGAATATGATGATCATACTTTTGGTAGCACTTGCATAATACCACTACCACTACTTCTTTACTACTCCCACATCCAGTTGCAACTCAACTTCTTGCCCGAAAGTAAAGTAAAAGAGTATCATCATTAAGAAAACTTTCTCCATTCCGCAACGACCTTTTTTCCCTGACAATCTGAACCTGCCGTCGTGGAGGTGACGTGCAGCCCATTTCCGCCAATGGCTCATTCCCGAACTAATTTTAGGAAAAAGAGTTAAGCGGATGTGTTAGTTACAACGGGATCAAGATAGGAATTTTCCTAACTTACTTACTTACTCTGTTTAACTTGCCCAAAAGTTTTTCCCCGAGTGTCAGTGTACAACTTATAAACATATTCACGACGGCTCAAAAAAGGGAGAGGAGAGAGGAAGGAAGAGAGAGAGAGAGAGAGAGGGGCACTGGCACTGCTACTTACTTTCACAGCTCAAGCCTTATTAGTGCCAACTACAGCACCTTTCCCCCAAAAACTCACATGCTGGCTATATAAGTATATATATACCATCATCATACAGGTTTTTTCTCCTCCGCGCTGATCTCCTTCAAAAACAGTTCCGAATTTTTGGCTTAAGTTGTACCTTGTCTGCAGATAGTTGTGCTGTGCACCAAGTGGTGAGGAAACCGGGTTTTTCTGTCTAAAAACGAAACTAGAAGTGAATGCAGTCAAGATAAAAACACTTTTCCTACTTTTCTCCCGTTTCATCTAGTTTGCCCAGAAAGAAGAAGAAGAAGAAGAAAAAAAAAATCCAACCGAGGGATTGCACCAGGCGTACAGCGTACACCAACCAACCAACCTTAGAAGAGTGGGTTACTCTATGTGGGCATTATGGGCATATATCTAGACAAAGTTAATAAGAATTGATTGCTTGAGAAGTCTTAGTTGAAGGGAGAGACGACAAACTTGTAAACTGTTCTTGGCTTTGTTGATTGAACTAAAAACCCTTTTTCTTTAGTAGCTCATGGAACCACGGGTGGTTTCGTCGTTGATGACTCGGAGAAATATGGGTACAAATGTCTACACACACACGCGGAACTTCAACTCTGCTGCAAGTATCTGGCTTGTTATATACAGACAGGCATATACACACAGCTTCCCAACGAGTTCCCTCTCTCCGTTTCTGGGTTGTCGTCACTCAACGCACAGAAGAAGAAAAAAACTGTACTAACTGGGGAGTTTTTTTCCCTAAAAAAATAATAGGCAGATTGCTTACGGAGCAACAAGAGTTGCTTTCTCTCTCTCTCTCTAAATGTTCAGCTGAGTTGGTATAAAACGAGCAAGTTGGGGGAATACTACAGGACTACTACATCTTGAATGAAAGCACAGTATCTATTGTGGTTTCGGCAGTGGGGAATACATCACAGGGACTCCTTTACCGTGCCGTGACCACAAAAAGCAATCCAATACAAATGTAATTCTTAAATGAATACGGTCGTAATTTCGTTCGGGCTCTTTAACTGCCATTGACATCCGTAGCATCAATGACGCCGAGGCTGAAATGAACCACTTCCCCGCATCTCCCTGCCTGCACACAACAAAGAGAGAGTTGCGTTTGCAACCGAGAGCGCTAACATTTTTTTTCTCTCTCTTCTTCTTCTTCAAAGGGAAGCCCCAACATGTGCTAATACCCCCTTTTCGAATAGCAGCAGAAAAAAAGTTTTTTTGCAGACGAGGCTTACTACAATGCTGATACATGAGGAAAAGTTGACCCTTGAAGAGTTTTTTTTAAGACTGTGGGTATTTTTGGGTTCGGGCTCTTTAACTGCCATTGACATCCGTAGCATCAATGACGCCGAGGCTGAAATGAACCACTTCCCCGCATCTCCCTGCCTGCACACAACAAAGAGAGTTGCGTTTGCAACCGAGAGCGCTAAACATTTCTTTCTCTTCTTCTTCAAAGGGAAGCCCCAACATGTGCTAATACCCCCTTTTCGAACAGCAGCAGAAAAAAAGTTTTTTTTTGCAGACGAGGCTTACTACAATGCTGATACATGAGGAAAAGTTGACCCTTGAAGAGTTTTTTTTAAGACTGTTGGTATTTTTGGGAGAGGAAGCATCTCCAAATGAGAATACACATCACTCAACTTGGCAGTTGGTGGAGCTTTTGTCAAAATCAAATCAAAACAAGTCATACCATTTTTTGGGGGGTCTGAAAAATGAAAACAAAAGGAGATAGATGGTTTCCAGAGGAGAAAAGTTTATTTGAGGATGTTGAACTGAAACTTATGTACATTGTGTATCCGGGCTGCTGCTCCGTACTCAAAACATATTTTTTTCTTCTTGTGGTGAGCTGAAGCTGACGGCACATCAATCAACATAATTTCTCTTTACCGCTCGAGTAATCCAAGTTTTGGGGGCTTCGCCTTGATTTGCAGAACAAATTTTTTTGGAGAAAAATGTAGATTGATGTGTTTTTTCTTAAGATTTTGCTCCTGCTCTTTATTGATTTAGAGGAAGATGATGACAGAGCGAGTTTTGAAAGTGGAATAAAAGATTTACGAGGAGAGGATAGTCTCGAAAAAAAACTTTTCACTTTAAATATCTCATCTTTTTTCGACAAAGAAAAAGAAGACAAAAAAACAAACAAAAAATACAAAAACTCAATGTAATGAAATATTCAGATCAAATATACATATTTTTTGAATCCGTTTAGCCTCCGACTGGATTTGAAATACTCTCGTTTTACAATTTAAAAGGGTCTATCGTCTCGTCGGAATCGGAATGATGAACCAACACTGGATCCATATCCGAAACACTATCCGGTTTCTTTTACCTTTCCAGATGGAAAGGCCGGGCGAGCCGACTAACTGTTTTGCTATTGGATGGAACATGATCTGTTTACTACAAAAATAATAGTACACCAGAGAGCCATTCAAATCCCATACAGCTTATCTCCCAGCAAATGATGCATCAGTCAGTCATTCTGGATAATTCTGGATGGGAAATGGCCAGGCCAGATTGGATCCGGCCATGTTTAAACGGGATATATAAGTATGCAATGCACTACGAATATATATCCTTGATTTTCCACTTTTACACGCAAGTTTTCATAATTACCCAAATCCAACTCCCTCCGTGGCTCGAATTAATAGCTCGCAGATCGTGTATAATTAATGGGATATTGTGTTGAGCTAAAAAATAAAAAAAACTGGGACAGGATTTTCAAATAAAAGGGGAGGGGCGGCGATTGTTGATATTGTGATGGATTCCCTACTTACTGCTCCCAGTGTGAGTTGATATAAAAAATCTCTAAGAAATACTCTGCCCGGATATTTTTTTCCTCTCGCCTCAAATTGATGATCCCGCCTGAGGGCTAAAAGGGTGTCTATTTGATTGAGCGAAATCATTTCAATTGCAAATCCAATATACTCCTTCCTACAAACCACCAACACCCCTAATCTACTAGACACAACTCCCTCCCTCCTTCCAGACTATTCTTCGCTGACGCATGGCACTTCCGTAATTCCATCATGAATCATGTCCCGTTGTCCTTCAGCCACGTCCTTCATCAGGCGAAAAAATCTGCTGCATGACCAGCAAGGGAACAATTTGGTGGGGAGGGTTACTTCTTTTCAGGGGAAAATTTGCCAGCAGGGATATTATGCACGATTCCCTTTCTCTCTCATCTCCTCTCCACTCCAGAACCAGAAGCCAGCAGATTTCATGATGAGAAGGCTCCCGACTTTTTTTTGGTAGCCCGCGAGTTTCCAGGGATGATATTGTGTGTAAAAAAAAAGACTGACAGCGGGAGTATACCACTGGGCCAGATGCAGTATTGAACAGTATGCCATAAAATCCTAAAGTAATGACCATTCCAAGAAAGAGGCTCCCATACTGATATATTAACTGGGCCACTATGACTTGTAGTCTTGAAGACAGCAGCAATAGCGTTTTTTTACTAGATTCCTTATTACCCTCTGATATATTTTATGCATACCACATTTAGCCAATCCTTGGAATTTGGGCTCCATTGTGGGTATCCTCCTTCTCCACCCTAAAGACTACTACTACATTATACCCTCGGAAAAAATCTAATACTTGTTCTGCTTGTGTGAACAATATTTTTACAACCGAGAAAAAAATGTCTAAAATAATAGGGGCATATTGTATCTGTTCTCCTTCTTTTTTTGTGGCGAGAACAAAAAGGAGATTCTTTTTCTGGGCACAATGGCAATCCCCTCCTCGAAGAAAAAAAAAGAGAGGAATACAACATGCAGTGTGGTGTTACTATCATTCTGATCAGAAGCTGATGCTATCCCCACATATTTCCTGCTTCACCCTATCTGGGGAGACATAGAAGTGACCGGAATGATGAAGAAACAAAACACTTGAAAAAAAAGAAAGAAAAAAAAATATATATGTAGTTGTTGTAGTTTGTTCTTTCTCTTCTACAACCATGCACTGTCGACTGCCCAGGAATGTAATGGGATCATGTTTGCCTGGGTGGTCACCACTACCACACAGTTGAAAACAAATAGCCGTCAGACTTTTTATCCATCTTGGTGGTGAATGATAGGCCACGCACTTAGTAAATATCACTTCGCCTATTGCCCGCTCGGGGTCGGCCCTAAACCGTCGTCGTGTGCTCCACTATAACTATATAAATTGTGATGTGATCACGGCAATAACTCCTATTTGACTTTCGCATGGGAAAATAAAAGCACAATTTTACTCTTTTCGAGAGTTCACTACAATAATGTCGCCGGGCTTTATTTCCGAGCAAAAGAAAATGGCGAGCTTTGCCAGCAGCAGCATAGTAGCACCACCATCACCACCACAAAAAAGTTGTAGTAAGAAAAATGTAGGAAGGAGAGGACTACTTTTTTTTATACGAGAGGAGCGAAGAGTGAAAGTTATATGGAGGACGTGTGAGACGGGGGAAGAGCAGCGAAGCTGAAAGCGGCACTAAATTTGGGAAAAAGAAGGACAACCATCTATTATTGTAAAAAGGGCAACCCATTGAAAGTTTTAGTAAATAGGTGCATATAATTCTGTCGGATTTTTATGGGATCTGTTCTGCGGTACGTATATTATGGCTATGCTATTTATATAGAGTGAAAGAGGCAGTTTTGCAGTAATGGTGGATCGAATTGAGGCTTCACGCTAAAATTATAGCCCTCATTGAACTATGACCCTTTTGCTTTCTCCATCATTTCACAGAGTCAATTTGTTGCTGGTTTTTACTCATCATCATCATCATCGCTCCAGTTTTTCCGACGACTGTGTCTACTCCAGTCTATAGACTATATAGAACGACGACGAGTGTTGTCTGTCTTATTTCATAATTCGGTTACCTGCTTCTCCAAAGTAGCTACAACTACTGACCCACCTACAAAACTCTAGACGAGCTTGTGCACCTGCTTGTGTGTGAAACGTCGAAAAGTGGTTCATGCTCTGGTTTCCAATTTAACTTCAAAAACCCTATCACAAACCACTATACTACTACACTGGTTGCGTTTCGAATTTTCTTTTTTTTTCAAAATGACAAAAAGGCAATTCCGAGATTTTTTTTGGAGAAACATGACCTGTGCAGAATCACCCAACTCTCTAGCACAATATGTGGTAAGTTTAGCGTAACAAAACGCCGTAATACCACCCGATACAAAATCCTTCACCTTTCCCCCGAGCTTCACAAGCTACTAGAGTTCTGAGAATATACTTATATACGGACGGACTAACCCTTTTTTCCCACAAAAGGCTCATCAAACAGAGTACCTATGGCACTTGCTACTTTGCTACGGGGCACCCGCTTAGCCCAAATCACACACTCACAGTCAGTCAGTCAGAGGCAGTCCCTTTCCTTTTCAATACGTTTGCTCAAATATTTTCATCCTCTGCTGGAGTTTGGCTTTTGAGTAATTTAATTCGAAAAGGGAAGGGGACCGTGGTGATTTCATACGGAATGCGAGCTCGCCACCCCATTTTCTCACAGTCTCCGATTCCAGAGCTCACGTGCGGTTCTCTCTCCCTCCAAAAGCGGTCCTCCCACATTGAGTAAGTATAGGTTTTGAATTTGAAAAGGAGGCTGCTCCTGCTCAATTCCTGGTTAGGCAAGTGTTACTGTCTAATTATTTTCTCAGCTAACTTCTCCCAACACCACCCGACCCGACCACCCCACCCGCCCGCTTATTCATTACCCTTTGAATCTTTTGGATTTATACAACTCATCAGTTTTCAATTTGGATTTGGTCATGTGTGCAAAAAACCCCGGCATTTTGGCCAAGTTATATATTATTGCGCTCATGCAGGCATTTCCATTTCCCCACAAGCGTTTGCGTTTCAGTCAGACAATGACTGAGAGGAGAGGAGATGTAATGTGAATACGAAACTTTTGTCCAGGATGGGCTCAGGTCCACGGGAAAACTCTTGTTTTCATTGTTAATGGAACATGAAAGCGGAACGTGGACCCAAAATTTGTTAATACTCAATGAAAAGCGGGGAGAGTTGGCTCCAAATCCTGGGAAATACACACAGGTTAGGTATATAAAGCTGGGGCTGGAGCCAGACAGAGGATTTCTCCCATTCTCAATTATATTATTCCATTCCGATCCTGCTGCCGAGCCGACTAGCTTGTTGATGTAACCCAGTCAGCAGGAGCAGGAGCAGTATTTGTAATTCTGCAAAGTCGAATTGTATGCCGAAAACGAGATCATCCGTTTTTGTTTAAAAGGTCTCTAGAGTCAGTGGTTGTAATTTGATGTAATCTAATTTAAAATGCATTATTTGTGCGAAAATTCCGGTAGCTCAGCTTCACCTGTCATTACAGCCGAGGTTGGGGCATGACTGGCTTTCCGAGAGCCCAAAATTTTCACCGTGGTGTTCATTAAGGGTTTTTGGCGCATTTTAGCCAGAAGAATATTAAATTCCATTTTGAGCCACCCTCCCACCACCACCAGAGAGCCAGAGTCATCAGGACCAGATGTACTTGCTCTCACATTGTTGGAAACGGGAATATATGGATTTTTTGTGTATGTCTAGGTAGGTAGGTATATGCCCAGCTGTGCGGAGCGTATAGTGAAGGCCCATATAGTAGTCAAGTTGAGTGGCATTCTTTCTCGATTTGCTTACACGGACCATTCATGTCAGCCCTTCTATTGATGACTTTCAAGAGGTCAATATTGACTTTTCTAAGACTTTCCTGTCTAATCTTTCATGTGCTCAGCAGAGCCCGCCCTTTCTTCGAATTTCTCTTATGGGAATTGTCAACATTTCCGGGAGCATTGGATATTTCCTAAAAAAATAAATATTTTTAGAGAAAAATCCTTAAAATCTCCTCCGGCTCCTTTTTTTTCCTGCTCAAGGAATAAAAGCTTTCAGGAGTTGATGATGTTGATAGTGTTACTCAACGAAGATAGGATTTTTTATTTTTTTATTTATTTATTACATTTAGATTCGGGGTGGTGTAGGAGTAGTGGTAGTAGTAGTAGTAGTGTCGCCATTGTTGAAAGGTTCCCTGTTCCTATTCACAGCCCATGTGTGTGCTTTTTTGCATTATTTCCTCCTCCTTGCAAAATCCTCCTCTCCTCCTCGTGCTGGCTGGCTGACTGAGTGAAAGCCATCTTCTTCTTCTTCTTCTTCTTCTTTTTTTTAAGTGAAAGCCTTGAAGCGATTTTTTTTCTTCAGCTTCGCTGACTGAGAATAATAGATACTGACCCAATGACAGCAAAACCTTTCTACGAGCCGTTTCTCCAATAATGGCTGTCGGTTATTGTCTGTGATGAAGAGAAAGTCGTTCTCTCCCGATAACAGATGAACCCTCATAAAACTCGAGCCAACCAGAAATAGTCAGCGAAGAAAGAGGGATAAGAAGCAGAAGACTGACTTTTTTTTAAAGTAGAGGAAACCCCTTTCATCTCCTTTCCTCTCTCCTTAAAAATTCTTTGATTCTTAAGTATATGGAGTGTGTGTGTGATGTGATGTGAGTATGCCCGGCCTGAAGTACGTACGACTCACAAGGCGACTCATCATTAAAAGATCATTCATAGTAAGAAGATGATTTTTTTTCAGAGTTTTATGCGATTGTAGCCGTGTGTAGGTACTTGAGCATAAATCTTTTTACTGCACTTTCTTCCCACCGTCATATCCCTCATACAATTTCCTGTGCTTGAATGAGTCCCATTCAAACCGGCAGCGGTGGTGTGGTGGTTGGAAAACCTCAAAGAATGTGGAGGAGATAGGAAGTGTAAAAAAGGACGAGGAGAAGAAGAAGAAGGAGAAGAGTCTTGTGAACATCTTCCCGACTCTGTCATTCCCTTTTTATGTTTGCAAATCCGTAGCCCCCCTTTTACATATCCCATCAGAATTGCGGACGGAGGAGAAAGAAAAAAACGTCAATGTGCAACTGAAATTTTTTTTATTTTGCGCCATGTACTTTTAGATACAACACACGAACGCCGAAGACCACCATTCAATTGAATCGACCTTTTTTCAGGCTGAATGAGGCCAGAGAATGAAGGATTCCTACGGAGTCATCACACATATCACCATGTTCAACTCAACTTGCTTCTCAGAAACGCGGAAGAAAAATTGCAAGTTGGAGTGGAGAGCCTACTACTCCTTCAAAAGCAAATTGGAGTCCGACGTACCGATGCCATGTATTACGACGGTGGAGGAGAAGAAGAAGTTATCGAATCTGGGGCACACATGCTACTTGGCTTATTTGAAATGCATAAATTCTAATATTCTCCCAACAATTCGAGCCTATATAGCGAACGGAGTTGCCACACACACATTCCGGCTTTTTTTTTATTAGAATGAAGTAGATTGCTCGCGGAGGAGGATTGGAGGAACCTTTGCAGAAAAAAATATATTATTATATCGCTTTATGAATGTGCATTATCACAGGGCTTCTATGCTTTACATCTTTCTAACGCTCTATACGAACGAAGGAGAAGGAAAGAGGGGAAAAAAACTTTCTCAAAGAAAGTTCAGACAAGGAATCCATCCTCTCTGCCTCTCTACGTATTACGTGTATATATAAAGAGCTAGACAATTCATACGAGCAAAGCTCCGTTGCTCCATGAGAATGCATCCTGTTAAAGGATCATCATCTTGGTTTTCCTTAAGTAATAGAATACAGCCGAGAGCGTTTACTCTCATTTTATTCCCCTCTTCCCCTCCTTCCACTACTCCTTCTCCTACTTTCACTTGCACGTTGGTGGATCAGATGGTATAGCTTTTGACTTGATCACGCCGAACCCGCTACGGGGTTTCAAGGATAATATGAGATGCACAAAATCATGCTATTATATTACCAACATTTGAGGCACTTGTGGATGTCTGGGCTTCCAAAATGAAAATATTATAATCAATCGATCATGATCATGTGTGTGGTATACTATAATATGGGAATTTCGGGATGCAAGAGAAGAAAAAATGCATGTCCTTGGTAAGCTGGATGAATGAATGTGCTTTGAGTAAAAAATGTACATCTTAAAGATGAGTAGTAGCAAGCAGGCAGGAGTGAGCAGTGTTACAAGAGATTGAGAAAAAAATAAGAATGAGGATATGGAATTGTTGAGAAAAAAAACATGGCCGGTTCGTCCTTTCCTCTTTTTTTGTGGTTATTTTTCCCCCGTCTGACACAGTTCCAGTGTGTGTGTACTACCATTACAAAAAAAAGATACTTTAGCTCCGGCAGGCATCAGCCAGCAGACCTCCTCGATATGTTTATGTTGACTTGTAACCGCCCATTACTTGGGGTACCCAGGAAAGGAAATGTGTGCGGCACTAGGAATGGTAGGAGCATTCTTGGCTTTGTTCTGGATAGTCTCGGCTGGAAAAAGCTGGATCCCAACAACGTCATCGTTACTCCAACTAAACATCAACTGATAGTGATGAATGTGCAGAGAGGGAAGAGAGTGTGTCCTCTTCGTAGTCTCACTCTCTACTCCCCACATGTGTGCACCCTTATAATATGTGCACTATATACTTATGTACACCACACAAAAACCCTTCATTTCTCTCTGCCTTCACCGGGCAAAGACCGGGAAAAGACAGCTAGAGACGAACAAGAAGAAGAAGAAGGAGGAAAAAATAAGATTTTTTTTCTTCCGAGAACACAAAACTTATTCCAACAGCCTAGACCAAGTGGGAAGGAATGTTTTTTGGAAAGGAAGAAGGAGGAGGCGGCGGGAGAAGAAGCAGAGTGCTGATATGCCACACACATTTCAGGAAAAGTAATGTCGAGTTACACAGTGATCACAATCACTTTTGATGACGACTACTCTCAACTCTCTCCCATTTCCAAAAGATCATCACTTACTCGGAAAACACGGGATTTTCCCGTGTAAAAACAATTGCATGTCAAATGCCGATTGCGGTGCTGCTGATGTTATCTTTCTTTTTCACATTTTTATATTTTTAAGCTGAAAGAACATGTAAAAAAATGTTTTTTTCTCTCTCAATCCTGTTGTGAAAATAGGCTTTCAAATTCAGTGAAAGCAACTACTTATTTATATGGTTTTGTAAAAATGTGTGTAGCTTTTTGTCCAACTTTTTTCTTGTCGGACGAGAGCCACCACATGGCAGAGGAGAGGCTTAAGTTGAAAGCTTGAAAGTTTTTCGTGAATAATTCATTTCTCGGACTTGTGACTTTTCTCAAGTCATATATAACATGTATGACGAGAGAGAGAGAGAGAGAAAAAAAAAAGTGGTTATAAGAGATAAAGTGGAAATGGCTTGTCTCGCCAACACTACCACCACCACCATCACCAGCCGCATCCACCCAAAATGGTGGTGGCCACCCAAAAAATGAAAATGTGCTCAACTCAACGCAAAGAATTTGAAGAAGAACTGTAAAGGTATTATAAGTTCCGAATACTTTTTTTACGATCCTGGAGAGACGGGAATCCAAAATGCTAATCGAAGTTGTGGGGAAGGCCGCCTTATCGGCCCAATTGTATCATCAGCAGTCAGACACGGTGTGCCTACGTACGCCTGTGCTCCAAATATCTCTCCACATCCACATTCGCGCATTTTCCTCCGCCGCCTCTAACAAGCATGTCAAACTAGAACAATATATATATGTAGCTGTGGAACCACTTTATTACCCCTTGTTTCCCATGATAGCGTGTACCCTGTCAAACTAATGCATGCAAAATTATTGTGTACTTTTCCCACATCTCAAATTTTGAGAGGCAGTTATTTTCATGGACTACTCCTCTAATGGGGATATGATGGTAGTGGGTTTCGCACTGGGAGTGGGGTAATCAGCTGGTGTTAATGGCTTCTCGTAGATGACTGGGCTGATGGTGATGATGATGATGATGACGATGATGATGATGAGCAGCAGCAGTAGCATCCTAGCATCCCATGCCATTAGTTGTTGCGGCTGACTTTCTCAAAAGTGGGCGGCTGGCGGAGGGAGATAGATACAGACACCATAAAGTCACAGGAAAAAAGTAAAGAATGCGGGTCCAACAGTTCTATAAAACACTAGAGAGAATCAACAGCAGCAGCAACCATGTTGCGAATTTCTCTGTAAATCTCATAATAATATGCTGAGTGCACATTTAACTTATCATCATATTATTTACGGTGAAATATCACTGGAAACAACTTCCTCCGCGCCGTGAAGTAGTAAAGTAAAGGCTGCGCTTTCGAGAGGGAGAGAGAAAAAATGTACATTTTGTTGAAAATAGCATAGCGCCAGCATAGCGTGCATACATTAGTAATATGGCGAGCAACTCCAGAGAGAGATCCCATTTATAATGCATGCACAATCTTCCCAAGAGGAGTTTGCATAGTGGATCCGCGACTGCCGATGTTGATTTCTCTGCTTCGCATAATTCTCAGATATTCATGAGGAGAGACGGGCACTCGCGGATACCATCAACAAAAATCAGAATGGCATTAAGGCAAAAAAAAACTTCCAACTTTGAATGTAACTTTTTTTTTAGCTCAAAAGCATTCTTCTTTGTTGTTTCTGGTGCAATTCGAGAAAAAAATGTTATTTGAACACAATATGCATATATAAAGATTCAAAGGAAGACGAAGAGTTTTTTTTGTCTGATGTGTATTATTTGGGGTTCAGTGATGGCATTTCAACCATTGAAATAACTTCTTTGCCGTCATCATATGCTACACGTTTTTGGTTTTAATGCATTAAAAAACCGAGCAAGTGTGCACATAAAGAGGAGGAGGTGGAGGAGGGGGGAAGAGAGCATTGGCTACACATTGTGAATTTGTGAACTTTGTGAAAAAAATACTTATATATATGCATTTTTATGCCTAGGTATTTTGAGTGCTGAGTAGCTTTTGTTCGTGCCATATCCAGTGGGGCATGTGTGTAATTTATCATACATTCAGCTTTTCTCCCCTCCCATTCCAAATTCTAAAATAAGCAAAAATACTCTCTCTCTCTCTGTGTGTGTGTGTATCCCTGCTTATAACTACATCACTCATTGAAATACAAAAAAAAATGTAAAACTTTAAGGATTTTCCCCTTGCATCTCTCAAAACTAGATTACTTTGTACCCGACAAAAAAAAGCCTGCCTGCTGTTGAGAAAATAAAAACAAGGAGGAGAAAATGGTAGGAATTTTTTTCGTATAGGAAATGGAGGAACAAGTATACCACGAAATAATTCTGGAGTGTAATGCAACTTTCATATTAGCAGAAAAGAGGCAGCAGAGAAAGAGAAGAAGAGGCAAAGGAGGGAAAGAGGCTTCAGAAGTTTCCGCCTTGTAGGAAGCATCTGTCAAGAAAAATAGGGGAAAGTCGGTTTACTTTTAAGAGTTGTCTCTACCCAAGAAAAAAAACTGTTAAGCAGAAAGAGAGAGAGAGAGAGAAAAGAGTCCCTTCGCAGTACCAGCTTCGAAACCCCTCCTCTCAACTTCACTTTTTTCGCTTGTCTGGCGAAAAAGAGAGGACCGTGGAAAATAAGGAGAAAAGTGAGGCTATGAGGCTGGCTAAAAAAGAGAAATTAATTTTCCATTTCGAATACTCTTTAAAAACTCTTTAAGGCTTCGCAGCAACAAGGACACAAGTAGGACAAAGGGGGTTCAATCCTTCAATAAATACATAATAATGCAGAGAGTGCCACCACGATGTATTTACACGGTTGTACTGTACACTGACTGTGTCGGTTTCGGGCTCTAGCTCTGAGAGAAAAGTGGGGAAATCCTTGTAATGCGTGTGTGTGT
>JAANSN010003886.1:0-16856 GCA_036850665.1 Dicranocentrus wangi | reverse complement strand
ATTGCACCAATTTTAACTATCACTTTATCACCTAAAAATTAAAATAAATAGCGGAGCTCCTGAGTATTGCTTGTGCCTTTCTGTGTAGTTCTGTATTATTGCATTGCTATCCAACGTAGTTTAAGAATTTTAGTATTAAGTGATGGATTGGAGATTGGATTGGATCGGCTATCAAGCAAGTAGTGTCAGTTTGGCATGATGATGATGATGAATGTACGTATAATAATAATATGGTTCCAGTAGTTGGATGGAGTAGTAGTAGCTCCAGTGGCAAGTAATTAATTGGATGGGCTTTCTATTCACAATTACTAGTGATCGGGCCCGTCAGCATGACGGGCAATTAAACTTGTATTTTTTTGTTTTCCAATATTGAACGGAGCCACTTGTTTTTGCACGTATGTTGGTTAGCATAAGTTTATACGAAAAACTAGCACCTTTACTAACCTCGGCATGTTAAACTTAATACATAATTGATGTGTCATGTATTAAGTAAGCTTTGTTGACATCTCGGGGTCAGGGGTCATTGAGGTCTCTTTTACAGTTTCAAAATGTGTCAAATAGTAGTCCGTATTTTGGTTTGGTAGTACGTACATACTTGGTTTAGTGATTTTTTCTGTGAATTGGAGCTGCTAACTTGAGCAACCCGTTAAGTACGGGAAAAATTTTTCCCATTTTTGACTTTTAACCTGAATTAAAAAATATATTAATGGAAATTTTGGAAATAACTTTCTGGTAGACACTTACCCAGTTCATTGTGCGTAGAATGATACGTCATACGTTGCTGTACGATCACGAATAAAAAAATCTTTCAATGGACAACACCAAAATATCTTTCGTCTTAATATAATAGATAGATTGGAAACAACTACTTTGTAACCTCGAGATTCAGCAATAAATCTCGCTTGAACTAATTTATAATAATCATCATTATCATTATAATGAATAGTTAGCTCAAGCTAAAGTGTTTTCAAGGAATTGGAATGAGTTATAAGAGTAATGTAACGCGTAACATATTTTTGTAAACTAACTATTCATATGAATTTATTAATTGCTCCTGGCTGGACGCTATAAACCTGTTCGCACGATTGAGTTGAGTATCAATTAAAGCTGGCTATCACGGGTTGACTTTTCTGAATTTCGCTTTCGCCATAATAGTATGTCATTATTGGTGGAGTAGGACTCGGTGGGAATTGCTTTAGGGCAAACTGGTTTGATGACTTTAGATTCAAATGTCGCAAAGACTAAAAATTCACAGCCAAGGTTAGGAACACTTTGAATTAAATTTCCGTATTGGTAGGGTATAAAGAAAGTATTGCGATATTTCGGAAATGGATACAATCTTTAGAGCTGGAAACATTGCGAGATGAGCTATGCAAAAAACTCTACCTACATTCAACAGATACTTTTACTATTCCGCCTAATGGGTCTTATTGAAATTGAAATACTACGACAGTTCTTCCCTGTCGTCATCAGCAAGCGTTGCCATTTTGTACGCCTGAGTATTCGATGGTCAATCAAGCTGTATTTTTTGTTGAACTACAATAGTTTTTTCTTAGCCTGATTTGAAATGGGTACGACAGAAAGCAGACAGCCGGCCGTGCGTAATGGGAATAAGGTGAGGTGATTCATATTTGAGGGATGAAGCCTGGCTTGCTTAGTCTACGTTCTAGACAAAAACCCAAAAGGCCCCCATCCCACATACTCAGCTCATCCCATATCCTCTCGTTGGAACACATACATATACTAGAAACCACCATAACCAGATCACATCATTTTGTTTAGAGAAAACCCTTTAACTGCAGACCCGTGCATGTGAAGACACTGCTGATGACTGATAACGATTTTCATTTGAATTGAAACTCATTTATCAGTTGTTGCAAAGAAAGGTTTTACTCTAGTTTTGTATTTGATTTCATGCAGCCAGTCTCCCTCTGACTACGATGAAAGTACAAATTTTCCTAATTCTTCATCAGACTTTCTGCCTCATGCAGTTATGGTAAAATTGTCATTTTGAGTATTTCATTAATAAAACTCTGGTCGTAATGATTGCATATGGGTAGGGAATGAAGATCCAATCCAATCAACTTTCCGCTCCCCTAGTAGTCAATCATCATTTGTTGACATCTTTCCCAATAGTTGCTTCCAGGCACAACTGGCTCACGGCTTACCTTTCAGAAGGTTTGAGCTTCTTTGTTCATGAAAACCGTAGGTGTGGGTTGTTTCTTGTCATTTATACATTGGATGGAGTAAATCTGACTGAATATAGCTGAAATCAATGTTTGCATTTGCATTAGCATAAGCGGAATCTGAGGGCACTTGTATTCATTCTCGTGCAAAATATACCGGCGAATCCAGGATTCAGAAGTACTTACATAAAATGTATCTCTAACCTCTACTGCATACTGTAATGAACCGAGAACCACTTTTGTCGTACCAAACAGGCAAATTACACAACCATAGAAAGCTCGGACATCATCATCATCATCATCATATTATCGTGATTAGGTGTTCTGATTGTGAGTTCTGTCTTCTCGCGTTTAGGCTGTGCATGAGTTGTAAGGTTGCAAGTGCGTCGACCGACCGGCTTGCAGCTTGCACCAAAACTGAGTTGAGTTGAGTGTGGACGATAGGTAATAAAGCAGAGGATGCAAAGCACACAAAAAAAACCATTTCATCTGCATTTCTTACCTCTCTTCTTCATGCAGTAGGATTGAGTTGGGATTTTGGCAATCTGTTCCAAATTTGGAAAGTATGATAATGTACAAACTTGGTCTGAATTTGCATCATCATTTCCAATAATACAGTGTATTCCTCAAAATTAGTAAAAAAAACCATGGATCAGGAGCCAGTCAAGCTATAAACTCGTCTCATTGCAAGATTGGGGGTATAGCTCAGTGGTAGAGCATTCGACTGCAGATCGAGAGGTCACGAGTTCAAATCTCGTTGCCCCCTACTTTTTTTATTAACACTTTTAATGTTTTTTTTTGTTACTTTACTAACAAATAAGTATGCATGCTTTTAACTTCATGCCGTTTCCCTTTGTTTTGATTGAAATAATGCAAATCTTGAGGTTGATTTTTGATCCAAAGAAATTGTGCATGTTGTTAGTCCGATGTTACAGTTTTTTTTGGATTCTTGGTGTATGAATGATGTCAAAATCTGTATCCACCTTCCTTTTTAGAGGTATTTGCAATGCTGATGATAGTGATGATGCTAATTGATTGTGTCGGGGATGACCATATCCAATAATGAAATTAGTGGAATTTATGTAAAAATAAAAATGAAAAGAATTAGGTCTAGCCAGGTTTACACGTAATGATAAAACTTTATTTCTCGTATGTAAGATATATATGTATATATATATATATAGATATTTATCACGTGTACACGTTTATACAACAATCAATGCAAGAGGTGTATATCTGTTGGGTTGCAAGTACTGTTTAATAATAGTATACTATGTTTGTAAGAAACTTACGTACAGAAATACAAAAGTAAACACAAATGTAAGATGTTTTTATATTAAAGCTTCTCAAATAGTAAATTTACCGGTATTATATTAATATATATTGATAAGTATAATCTGTGACAGTCCTGAAAATTCAGCAAAATATGCTACACACAGAGCTTTTCTACAAATTGAGAATCCAAACTATAATGGCTTTTTGCATTTTATTATTCAATATACACAGGAGTACAGAATAACGTTTTCCTCATGCCACCCACCCACACCAAAACTATAAGAATTTGCATTCAACAATTATCATCCGTACCAAAAAAAAACCTCACTCACTCACCACCTCTGCCTGCTTTCACTTTCACATCAATGCAATTATGCATACATTCATGATGACATAATATATAATATATATGAGATGAACGTGGTTATAGACACACGTTTTTTACTACACACTACTTTTAAAACTATCTCAGTTTTATAATGTTTGTACATACGAGATACTTACATAATATAATAATATGCAATAATCCATACGCCACAATCTTGTTGGTTTTTTCCGCAACAATTTGTTTTGTTTTGAAATCAGTATAGATTTGATTGATTGTATGTAAAAGTTAAATTTAATGTGAACGAACTATAAATCTGTTGTTATGCTGTATATCTCATGAATCGTACTATGATGAATTTACTTGTTTGATTTCTCAAAATAAATTAATATTTTCTATCGGTATGAGGATCTTTGTAAATTTCTAGCTTTACACTCTAATGAGAACTTTTTGGATGACTCAAGATGTTAGATCAAGTCACGATGACGAATAAATACAATCTACAAAAGCTGTCTGACAATGAATATATATATTAACAATAACGACCATTTTTTTATCTCCTTTTTTTAACCACTCCCATTGCTAAAACATTAAGAATACATATTAATATATGTATATCCATAAGGATTAGAATAAAACTAACTAAGAACTAGGTCACCCATTAATAAAAATTAAAGTTCAGTAAAAGAATGGTGGACAGCAGAGACTATTCCTGTAGCATTTGCAAGTATAATAATTAGTGAATGACCATCATGGGATGGATGATCGTCGGAGTTAGAGTAATAACAACAAACACTGACTACTAATAAAACACAGCGATAGTATTAGCCGCTGCTGAAGAAAGATTGTGCATTATCAGGAATTAGTACTCACCAAGACGTCGTCACTGAAAGATTCAATTGAAATGGTATCTTGTTCTTTTAGTCGTAAACTAATCCTTATGAATAATTGTGATGTGCTATAGGTATATATGCACGCAAATCTTTGTTTTCAAAACTTACGAACTCTTTACAAATACATAATACACAGGTAATTGTAACATTTGGAATAACTTTTATGGTGTATGTACTGAATGAAGGCCTGATGGGCGTATCATGGCAGTTTAGAGTTGATCGGACTTTTTCAGCGTACCCATTCGCGAAATTATTGAGGTCAATAAATCCGCAGACCCGGTAGCAGGCACTATTTTGCGAATAATGCTCGATCCATTTTTCTTCAGGATTATGTTATTCGGACCCGCCAGGTCTCTAATGATGTTGACACTGGATAGAGAACTTGCACTGTCACTCGCGGCCTTCTTCATAGGGGACTTTGTTCCAGCAGCACCACCACCTTCCGCGTTGCTAGCGTTGCCATGAGAAGATGATTTATGTTTTCCATCACTTTTCTTGGGTTCTTTGTGCACTTCTTCAGGTTTGCTTGCATTTGCATCCGTCGACTCCTTGGGTTTTTCTTTGGATTTGTCGGAACCATGCTTAGTATGACGATCCTTATCGTGATGATGACGGGAATCCTTCGAGCGATGTTTCTCATCTTTACTACGGTCATGTTGACGGTCCTTGTGACGATCCTTATCCTTGCTGCTACTTGACTCTTTGCGATCTTTCTTGTCACGATCACGGTCTCGATCCTCCCGATGTTTCTCAGATCTACGCTCCTTGTCCTTGTCTCTTGAAGAAGAGTGATGCTTGCTCCGCTCTCGGTCCCGGTGTCTATCCTTATCCCTGTCCGAGCGATGTTTGTCCTTGCTATGCGATGAACTTGAACTTTTACTGGAACTTTTATGCTGATCATCTTTGCACTTTTCATTCTCACTCCGCTGCTCAACCAGCTGACTGGACTCCTCAAGCTTTATGCCTTCAAAATTATCAGTGGGTTCCACAGGGGGTTCAACGTCTCCATCTGGGACATTTTCCGCCTCTTGTACTTCATCTCTGTAGTCAAACTCCTCATTCATATCATTTTCATCATTCCTGACCTTCGCCTTAGCTCTGATGTTCTCCTTGTCTTCATTCGCGATAGGCTCAACGTCCCCATTTTCGGGATGGAACTCAACCTCTGATTCGTCAATATTTTCGTCCTGTGGTAACACAGCATCTTCAGAATCCAATGGGACGGCAAATGTTTCTGAGCTCGCACCTTGATTAGAAACACTAGCTTCTGGCGCAAACGCACGACTTGAACTCGCCACTGCGGCTTGTTCAGAATTTTCTGAAGTCTTGTGACTTGACCGTTCGCTTTTCGAATGTCCATCACGCTCATCCCTATGCTTATGACGCTGCTTGTCATCCGAATGGCTGGACCTGGACTTGCTGGAGCTCGACTTTGATGAGTGGTGGTGACTACTAGAGCTGGACCGATGCTTGCTGCTGCTGCTCCCAGAGTGAGAACTGGAGCTCTTGTGGGGTTTGCTACTACTGCTGCTACTGCTTTTGCTGTGACTCTTGCTTTCTGATCTATCCTTATCCTTCTTTATGCTTGATCTTGCACTTTCAGCTTCTGTGTTGGGCTTTGCTGAGGATGACCGATCCTTATTATATTTGTCTTTGTACTTTTCTGGCGAAGACTCAGTAGTAACTTTGACAGCATCCGTGACCGTGTTCACCTGAGGGTCCAAAACCGGCATGCACTTTGGAGTGTACATGCGAAGTCGCACATGCCATGCTATTCAAAACATAATTACATTTGTTATGCACAGGTGTTAAATAGAGAGGAACCTTGACTTTAGTTTACTAAGCATGTCAAATTACCAATGCTTGTAACAGCTGAGACCGTACGAAACTGATGAATAATGTTTCTTGGTAGAAAATATATATCATTGTCACATAGCTGCATTCTAGCAAATCTAATGCCATCCTTTCTGAGAACATTTAGCTTGGCTTCTTCCACCCATTGAACACACTGCGAAAACAAAGAACAATAGCATCGATTTATTTATAGGAAAATTGAACAATGGATTTTCTTAGAAAAAAAATGGAACGATATTTATATCGAACGATATAAAAAAAATGTAGAGGATACTGACTTGTGAAATAGGTGGCTCGTGGAGATCCAATTGAAGCTTTTCAACGAGAGTATTAAAATCCGCTGCATGAAAAGCTACAACATCTTTTGTAAACCGATTTGTGAAGTAGGATTGGCCACAGTGAATCGCTTTCAGGACTCCTACAATAAATTAATACATTAAAACCGTTAAACCAAATTGTAGAAACACGCAAGAATAGAACATCAATAATTAGATATAACGCAAGAAACACGTATAACAACATACCAACTGCCGCAGACGGTTTTCTATCGATTCCATGCTCCACATGGTCAGCATGAGCTTTAGTTCTATCTTCAAACAACATCTCACGTGCCTCAGATAATCGGGGCAAGTACTGCAAATTCCTAAGTTCATTAATTCCAGTCCTCCGCCGTTTGCCGCCATTGTTTGCATCTCTTTCAGTTGGAATCAGTTGTTCCCCGGGCCGTACCCACAATATTGGCCCGTCGTTGGAATTCTGGGGATCATCCCCTGGAAAAATCGAGAACTGTCCCCATGGCATAACCAACTTCAGAAACGGACTCTGCTCTAGCAAAGACAAGAAATTTGGAAAGTAGCCCCCTGCCTCCTCGTGAACCGTGCCAACAAGACTCAGCTGGTGCAATGGTCCATAGCGGAATGTTCCGCTGGCGTAGTTGTTATAAACCTATTTAGAAATATGTGAATCGTCAGTGATTTAAAGTGAAAAGTGTGTTTTGTGAGCATTCAAGAAGTTTAATGCGTCGCATTAAAAGTGGAAGAAAATGAGTTTCACGTACCTGCTCCCGATACTGTTCCATTGTCATTGTGTTGATCGAAGAATTTGCTAAAACTCCTGCCTTCACCGTTAAATTAGGATGCTCATTACTCATGTAATCCATCAAATCTGGGAGATATCTGGCCCCATCATGTACAATACCAATGACAAAGTGGGCCTTTTCATCCTTTTCGTTCTCGCTAAACGCCAGCTGTAGGCAAAGAAGGTAAGTTGTCACTCGTCAATTTGTTTCATAGAGTTAATTATTCTAAATATCAACAAAACAACATTTCCAATTAGTATAATTACCTTGAGATACTGGTGAGCAAATGTGTCCATTTCCTCTGGCGACAATTTGTTAAGCTCATGCTGATAAGCATGTAAAATCCAGGCTCCTCCGTTAGGATGAACCTCCACTCGAATGAGATGCTTGAACGTAATTTCCTTTAAAGCTGATGCAAACGGAAGCTGTGAGATGACATCTGAAGATAGCTCACTGATTCGTACACCACCGAAAATCGAGAATGGGTTGTACTCAGGCATCAGCAGATTCATGACATCCACGTCAAACTTCCGCTTATCGCTACTGCGATACTTTTTCACTGGACGTTCACTTTTACTTTTCCGCGGGGAATGATCCCCTTTGCTGTGGCTTCTAGATCCTTTTTCGGAAGATTTGTGGCCACTGTACGATGATGATCTGTGCAAGAGACAATAACAAATGCAGGTTAAATAATAGTCCTGGATAGTCTTCGGAAGAAGCAACTGGTCCCTGGTGCTAGTTCATATATAAATCTTTTTTACGTACTTGTGTTGAGATCTACTACTAGAGCTTGAATGGTGACGATGCTTATGTTCCGTCTTCCGTTTCTTGGGAGTTGAGAACTCATCCGGAAGTTCAGAATCCGCAGACCTTTTACTGCTTTGGGCTGAAGCATTCCCCTCTTGCGTTTCAATAATATTCGGAGACATAGCAGCGTCCTTCACATAGGTAACATGACTGTTCACACCAAGGGGGTTTGTTATATCATGCAAAATATTAGCTGAGGATTCGCTGGAGATCTGAATCTTGGATTCCAAGTTGTGATTGCTAGAATCTGAAAATACATTTAACATCATCCATTATTATTACATAAAGCATCAGTTAGCTATCACAGAGATTCACTTACACTTGACCACGCAATATAACCCGCACTATAGGTATTCTAGTGCAGGGTTACATTCTTCCATTGAGAATGAAATCAAATTCGACTTCAATGTATTTCAATTCCAAACATTAAACTAACTTACCAGTCAGTACACACGGCTCCTGCATAAAGTCCACACTACCAACGTCCAGCTTAGGTAACGGTTCCGCAATCAACTCGTCTTGAACGCCAACAACTTTTGCATCCCAAGATGCTAGACAGCTATTCGACTTTGGCATAATTGATGCACCTTGAGAACCGTCTGGACACGGCGGAAAACCCTGACTCCTGCTGGACTCTCTGTCCCCTATGGTCAAATGATGAGATAACTCGTCCTCACCTTGATTCCAGGAAAACAAAACCACTCATTAAATAAAACCCCTTCCTTTTGCCTTTTTTAACCAAAGTAACAATCAAACACAACCGATTTATTACCAACCACTACCACTACCCCTGAAACACTAGTAAATTAACTCCATCATTTAACTAAATTTCTAAACTGCTCTCAATCTGTACAATTGTAAATATGCCAGCTTCTGCCTGTCGTCTCCTGTCAGCTGCTCTACCATATAAGTAACTTCATTGGTGTAGTGGTGTTCAAGTTAATCACATTAATCAGGAGGTTGCTACTTAACTTTTAAACACTCCAATTAATTCACAAATGATTAGAATGACAAGAATCCCGTATGAAGCCCACTGCACTCTCAGCAGCGTTAAAGAAATCAAATGACTTGAGCAACAATTGACTAAAATCTTGATACCCTATAAAATGATAGGAAGGGTTATTCTGTTTCTTATATTGAGTCTATTGACCTTGTTGGTGGTGTGTATATATGGTCGCAGTTTGCAAAAATTAATGTTACGAAATCCTTTTGTAATAACCCCTGACGCAAAATGCAAATGACGCTTCTGATCCCTCCAGCAGCAAGGCTCGAATCGAAAGAGCCAAAAAAGGGATATATTATATTATTATTATTTCGCTGGGTCGCGCGGTGCAGTAGCTTCGGCTTATGCAATACCTATTGTGTATGAGGTACTACGACTGTGCTTCTTTGAAGACCTAAATTTACACACATTATTAGCATGAATTTGTAACTATTCATAAACAATGCAAATTTAGCTCTCGCCTATCCAACGTTATTGTAGTAAGCACGGTATAAACCCTGGGACTTCGGCAAGGGCCGTCCTACGAATATCTATATAATTGCATCAAAGGCATTAATTATTGCGGCCCATTGTTTGGGCTGCGGCTGGTCATGCATGTGTGCGTATTTTGCCGATTTCTTTTCCCCCGTCTCCAAACATTTTTATAAGTCCTGTGATATACACGATAAACATATTATGTAATGATGATGATGATGTAGGAGCACAAACCCACGCAGGCGACATGTTGCAGGCTTTTTTGGTGGATGCAATTGGAAACAGCTATTTGCTATCCCAGTTCCTCCATCCCTTTTTGAATACGTAATCAAATCATCCATCCTCATTAACCCTTTTTTAGTTAGAGGGATTGCCGATTGGAATATGTAAATGTGCAAACTTGTTGGACTCCCAGACTAACGACGTACCTATTCAAGACTGGTCAAATAAATGTCAAATGTGTATAAAATTTTGGTAGACAACAATAATGTTTTTGGGTTAGGTTGTGCTGAAATGGATACTACTAGGCAAACAGCCGGTTGTACTGTCACTGTGGTTGATATGGTTCATCATCATCATCATCATGGATGAGGGATGTAAGTACCGAACGTGACTTTGGCTAGATTGCTGTACACAAAAACCACACAGGGCCCCCCTCCCTGAATCTTTATTACCTGGAACACACGCCACATGTTTTAGTTTATAAAAGCGGCGGCCTGTATTGCTGACCCGAGTGGAGATAATATTGATAAGGAGCTCCATTTGAAAAACTCCGTTATCAGTTATTGCTCGACAAGGTTGCACTATTTTGAAACTTATTGTCAAGCGAGGTTATATATGCTCGTTAATAGCGTAACAATCCTGGCCTATAACTATCGTTTATTGGATCAGCGAGGAAGGGATAGTATGCAAGTGCATGGGCCTCGTTCACATTGGCCTTTTTGTCTACTAAAACAACTACCTCCTCCACTTTATTACAGTAGTTAATTAATGACTATAATAAAACCAGTTTGCCATTAATCCTGCTATTATGCTGCTGTAGTGGTTCATATGTTTTCTCGTATTATGTGTTTGGTAGGATGCATATTTGGAGCTGATGGCATGACGCATACGGTTGTTGATGATTGGCTCCGTCTTACGTACGAGTGTTACGGAATTTTAAGCATACTAAACTAAACAAATACATCATATTCTACATAACTACATACCTACTTCCATCACATAATTAATTAGCACAACCACTTACTCGGAATATTTGGCCAGTTTTCTTCAATGAATGATGATCTATCCCCACTTGCAATACTTGCGATCCCGTGAGGAAATGCCATCATGTTTGTACCGAAAAATTCGTCTGGACCTTGGCATGATTGGCCAGTGTTGACATTTAAGTAATCTTCATTAACGGATGCAACATTGTGGACACTGTTAGTAAAGCTGGGAGCAGCAGTTGCTCGGGCCAAGCCTACTGTAAAATGCCCTGTTTCATCCAGATCATGTGACGTGTTCAAACTATCCATCGGATCCGACATCATGATCATGGCGTCCGACGAAATGCTTTCCAGCATATCCTCGTCGTGACGTTCTTGAGCACCATTGGCTCCTCTAAGAGGTAAATTAGAACCTGGTGTCATACATCGAAAATTTGAGGGATCTTCTTGGCCATTTTGATCATCTCCTGTGTTATCATATGTGTTCTGCTCGTAATCTGATAGATTTCCATGGTCGCTGGTTCTATAATCAACCTCGCTCCCTTCGTACTCGTCTGCAGACACGGGACTATGGCCAGGTAGATTTTGAGATCGGGAATCCAAATACTCTCTCATATTAAGAACGGCATTAGGATCCTGCTGAAATGAGGAACATGTTAAGATTGACTTACCTAAGTAATTTCCAGGCATTAAAATCATAAGCAATCATGAGGCGTAAACTTCAATTACCATTTCATGTGCATAATCTCCATGATTCCAAGCTTCGCTCATGTGACTCTTATCGTTAAAAGCTTCGTCAGAACAGTGACTGGCCATGGGTGGTGAGATAGGACTGTGTTCCTGTTGACCAAGCGGATGATGATGGGGACTGCTGCTCGTGACTACTGGACTTGGAAGAAATCCCATCGCTGCAGTTATTCCATCATCATGTGAATATTGCAATGACCCTGCACCACGCTCGTCAGCACCTTCCGAAAAGTAATGCGCTCCTAAATATCAATAAAGAAGGGAATTGAGTGTTTGATACGTACGCCGCATAAACTTTATTGAACTTTTAATTCCTCAAATACTTAATTGTTGCTGCTAACCTTGATTGCTATGACCAGGCGACGAGTTCACACTTCTAGTGCTACCACGAACCGTCGAATTTGGCTTAAACTGATTCATCTGATCCTCACTTTCTTCTTCAGTGTCATCAGATTCATCGGAATTGTCAGATTCTTCTCCGTCGTCCATTTCCACTTCTCTATCACTCCAAGTTGCGTCTCTCGGAGAAATAGTAGAAAACGCTGAAGACGATGAAGTTACTAGTGAGTTTTGCTCGTCGTCATCATCCCTTTCATCAACCAACGACTCCCGTTGCTGTCGATGATGCCTGTGGTGATGTCGATGAGGTTTTACGGAATTGACATGAGGATTTGGTAGACCAGGAAGATTCCGAAACCCCATCTGATCACGCTTTACAACTGAAGAACAGCTTCCGTTACTGCTACTTCCAATCGCTATCAATTTGTCACCATGCCTCGACAAATCTGTACCTTCGCCTCCGTCATCCTCCTTCATGCATGGAGTTGGCGTTAACTGAGATGATGATGAGATACTTGGACTTGATCCACTAGGTGTTAGTGGAGCTCCATGGTGGCGATGATGATGCTGATGAGGTTGGCCTATTTGAGTGTCATCGAATTGTCCGTCTACCCCTGTAGCACCACCACCGAAATTCCCTACATCACTCACAGAATAATATGGGTCCATTCCAAACTTTTCACTTTCACTTTCCTCCCGAGTCTGCAGCTGCAAATTCAAGTCAAGTTAAAAGCGAACTGAAACTGGAGTTTTATTCATCGAAGAGCTCCAGTCCCACCAACTTATCCTCCTGCAATCAGACAGACAAAAAAAAACCGTAACCATTTTAGAATGAATAAAATTAGCAATAATAATAATAATTACTAGTTACTCAATCATAAGGGGTGAGTCGTTAGAGATATAGGTGAAAAAGGGCAACTTTAGAGACTCCATGACTGTTATCATGATTCCAGCGTGTGAGTAAATCAGCAAAATATACTTTACATACTTTTTTTGTGACACCTTTCCCCCTTAAAATTACCCTTCCCCAACAAGACTAGCAGGACCCTTTTTGGACAATTGCCCCTCTGTCAAGTAAGACCAACCAAATTCTTAATGACATCCACGAGATTTCTTGGACCAAGTCATCGAGAAAGTTGTTTCAAAAAATAAATAACCTTAAACCGACTACAATTATATGTATAAGCCTTGCCTTGCAGCTTGCCGTATTAAGATAATAGGACAATAACGCATTCATCAAATTTGTTGAATGTTCAAAAAAAAAATGTATTTAAAAAAAATCTCCCTCAGTCCCACTCCATTCCTGTTTTTCCCTATATACAACGGTAAGTCCCTCCACTAAATTTTGTCAATATAAACAAGTGAGAGACATGGTAAAATTGAAAATAGCTCAGAAAGTGAAACTCCTTCTTCTTGTGCTCAGCACGAGGAGAACAATAATTGTTTTTAAAAAATGGATGTGCAAACTATAGTATACAAAAATTAATGATACAAAAAAGTGCAATCCCTGACTTTGAATAATCATAAATAATAATTTAATTAATAATTAAAACTGCTACTAATAATGAATAATAATAATAGCGTCATCCCGCATTGGAATATTGGAAAGCAATAATCCCAAAAGTAGTAGTAGTAGTGAGTCGTGAGTCGTGACACCTTTTACCACCATATAACCACGTTATACGACACATAAACGCGCCATTGAAGCCCCACTCTGTTATGCACCTAATTCCCTTGCAAGCTACATATTATATCTCGCTGCTCTTCTGCTCTGATATGATATGTGTTTTTGTGCATTCAATTCAACACTCTATTAAAAAAACCAACTATACAATAATTTAATGACCCTCTCCAGCCAGACACCTCATGTTCCTTCTGCTTCTGAGCTTCTTTCCGTAATGACACCTTTTCCTTCCAAATTCCTCCAAATATAACTGGATTTTGAAGACGAAACACACATTCCTCCAATAGTCCTCACAAATTTCCTTTTTGTGTCCCTCTTTTAAAACATTATTCTTGTGCTTTTGCTACTACTACTACTAACTAATACTCTTGCACATGTACTAATAAAACCAACAACGGCATCGGGGGGATCGTGGTGGGGGACCAACCACGGAACATGATAATAATAATAATAATAACTTTCAATCTTTTAATAAAAAAAATACTTCCAATGCAAGGCAAAGACGACGACGCTCTACCACTCCACTCCAAAAAAACTATTATATTATTACTATACAAATAAAATTGGTCTTCACTATATTTATGTTAATCTTCTACTAACTGTGTATATATATAAATAGATAGAAAACAACAAACCATTTCACCAAAAAACCTCTCAACATCAGCTCCTCTGGTACAACAAAATATTATATTAAGTATGTATATATATATATATATAGGGATTTGGATTTATCTATATATATATATAGATAGATTTTGTAGTTTTTAGTTTATCCTTTATACAACTCACTCACACACACTCCACACTACTCACATGAATATAATAATAATAACAACAGGGTTGATTAGAGAATCAACAACTACTAGAGAGAGAGAGAATAATAATTAATAATATATTTCTTAATCGTCTCTATCTTGCTTCATTTAAATAAATTATTATAAACTACTGTAGTCGCAGTAGTAGTAGTCGTCCGTCGTAGAGTTGTGTAGTGTTAAAAGAAGTAAGTGTGTGTGTGTGTGTGTACCAGCAACCAGCCAGCCAAGCAAAGTGATGGTTATTATTACTAACCCAGTTGCGTTCACTCACATAAGTATATATATGTATATAGAGAGAAAAAGCAGCAAAACGACGACGACGACGACGACGACGAGCGACTCTAGTTTTAAAAAGTAATAGATGAAAAACGCATTCTCTCTCGCTCTCTGCTCTCTTCTGTACTGTACTACTGTATTACAACCAAAACCTCTTACTTATCGTCGTGGTAACGCAACGTATCCTTATCCTTCCTTCTCTCTCTCGCTGTAGACATTAGAGAGACATACAACATAATATTGGACGCAATCACATCACCAACAACACCACCACCACCATCCCCAATCTCTAATACATTTTTTTTCACTTGCGAGAAGGAAGGGCAAAAAAACTAGAGCTATATACATATATTGAAAGCAAAACTACAGAGAAGAGGTAAGAAAGAGGTTGTTTAGAACGCTCGCACTACGGACGTACCTTATAACTAACCAAAGTTCATATTATGTATGTGCCTATAAATGTTCTGCTATGCTGCTATCTCTCTGACACGTAGTATGTAGTTTCTTTTCACAGTCGTGCATCATGAATATCATGATCACGATGCGATGCGATATTATTATGTTGTTGCTGCTGCTCGGCTCCTCGATGTATCCATATCCGCCGAGATGCGATGGTTAAACCATAATAATATACACAGGCAGGCAGGCAGACAGACGCAGACTATGAACTTCATCATCATCATCATCATCATCCTGATCCTTCGTTCGATGCCTCACAATATTATTCAACACAAGAACTACGTCGTCGTCCTCTCCGTCCGTCGTCATTGTATGTACACATTTCTTCGAACGGCAACGACGAATAATATAATATGATATTTACTTACTTACTTACACACACTGAGGTTGTGTATAGGTATGTTGTATGTACTTATGTATTTTATTTTATAGGTATTATGCATTGCTGTGAAGACAGACGTAAGTACGTAAGTAAGTAAAGTATAAGAAAACTATGTGAAAAGAACGCTACACCACAGCACACACTTCAATTTCAATTCAACCCTTTCTCGCCAATCATCATCATCATCGTCATCGCCTCCTCTCCTCCCTCACAGGTTTCCACTTTTTAGCGTGGAGGAGAGCCGCTGAGGTGGGGATCTCGCACCCCATTACTATACTGCCCATGGTGGGCGCCAGTTGGGAGGCACGATCATTGCTCGCTCCTCGGAGCAACTCGACAGAATGGTGGTGGTGGTGGTGAACGGCTGCAGCAGCAGTTCATATATATATATATAATATTATACTAACTCTTTTGCAGATTTTAATAGCGAGAGGCGAAGAATGCCGTTCAATACTTACGTATTATTATTATGAGCATTATGGATGGGGTGAATAATATCATCTTGATGTGCTCACAGCTTGGATACCGAATACCGATGCGATACCATGGAAAAAAGTTATAATGTTGTGTTGTATGCATGCTGTGATGTGATTTTCTATATATATATTTCTCACTACAAGATCTTCAGTACGCCGTACGCGTACCTCTCCCTCCGTCGTACTTACTTGATATGATGGTGGTGCATTTCATTTCTTCAGAGTATCTTGTTGTTTGATTTTTCAATTGGGTAGTAGTAGTAGTGCACTGCACAAAACACTCGTTTAAATACATCAAGTTGTTTTTGCTGTAATCAGAGTCAAGTGCATTTACACACATTTTTAGGATTAGCGTGGATGGATGGTTAGGGGGTTGCTACGGGTTAAAAAAGGCTTCACAGATCTCGTCGTCGTCGTCGTTCGTCATCATCATCATCTCTCCCTCATCCCTCACACGAGTCACCAGGAGAGAGAAGCAGTATAGGATATAATATTATGGTTATATCTTCTTGCATGCTATATTGCTATCCACTTGCTTATGATTATGTTGATGCTTGTAGTTTTCCTGAAAGGAT
>JAANSN010003885.1:0-16858 GCA_036850665.1 Dicranocentrus wangi | reverse complement strand
ACCTTGTACGTCTTGCAGTCACCTTCAATAAATCTCTCTCTCTACTTCTCGTATACTAAAAGCAAAGAATCCTCGTCTACCACCACCGTCACTTATCACTCGGTCTCTCATATTCTTCAAAATACATACAGGTTATACATACGAATTATAAAGCTACAGGATGACTCGCTTAAGGCTTATTTTATATTATAATGATGCTACAGAAATGAAATTTTGTTTATATGTGTCCTGGGGATTTGATGGAAATACCGGACAAAGCCAATACCAGCAAAGATTGAAAGAGGATGATGACGAAGATGAATGTGACGACAGTTCTCTCCTTTCCACAACCATCGTCCCGCTTAAACTACAGTCAGATAAAGGACACTTTGTGGTTAAACCCGTCACCTTAGTCAGTAAGATACTGCAGGCCACTGCGACTATCGTTTAAAAAGGAAACCAAGGAGACCCTTTTTGATGAAAAGGATTGGGTGGAAAAACGGATTCCTGGATTGGGTGAGACCGATGTGAAAATTAGCAGCGGAAGACTGACATTTAACTTGACTCTCTCCATCATTGACGGGAAGGTTTTAAGCAATAAATACGAAAACATCGTCGCAGCAAATATGTCCTTTATGTGGTGCCAAACCATCCGAGATGAATAATTTAGAATCCATGTACGCTAAGCCAATAAATTCTGCCACACTAGTACATGGTATGAGTCCTATACATGCATGGATTAGAGCATTGGAGCTCACCCCCCGCTTGGGATACAGATCCCACCCGCAGAACAAACGTGGCGCATCCCATGCTTTCAAGCTGCTAGAGGATAGGAAAAAGTCTATAAAGAAGACGACCTGGAAAGACTTTGGGCTTCGGGTGGATGAAGTAAGACCGGGTGAATCCGGTCCCACAAATGCTGGGAACACTGCGCGAGTAATGCTGTCCGACGATAAGCGACAAAGGGTCTAGGGAAGATGGGAAAAGGGACTAAGATTTTGGGTCTAGAGAAATGGTTACTGGATGACCTGCGCACCATTTTAGTTGTAATGTCATGTGGACTGCCTATAGATGGCGAAAAATTTGACCAGTTTGTGCGGCAACTTACCCAGAAATATGTCCAGGAATACGGGTTAAATTACATGACTGTGACACTTCACAAGATTTTTGTTCACGGGGGGCACATAATTAATGTCTCCACATTACCTGTGGGTATGCTAAGTGAGCAAGCTGGCGAATCCCGGAATCGTCTTTACAAACAATGCAGAGAATTCAATAGCAGAAAGATGTCAAGAAGCTTAACTCTAACAAATGTATTTTTTAGATCATTAGAATCATCTGATCCTATTGTGTCTGATCATAGAATTTACGAAAGACTGAAAAAAACTTTAAAAAATCCCTTACCCCCATGACGCAGTCCTATTATTAAAACCATATGAAACATCGAATGACGACAAAAAACCAGATGTCCCTATTGCAGAGAGAGAAAGTCTTGTAGAGCAATGTCTCGTAGTACAAATGGAACAGGTGGTGCTAAATCAAGAGGCGGAAGACGACGAATCATTTTAGTTTAGTTATTAGCTCGTTAATTATTTATTAGTTTTAAGTTTATGTAGTCGTTTAATCTTTAATGAAATATATACATAATGGCTCAATGTATTTGATGCCTTAGGTAACTTAAGAAGAAATACTTCTCTAAAAATACGTTCAACTAATGAATTAGCCACCAACCAGTCTTTAAACGGGGGTCGATGTGTGATGCTCCAAACCTGACGTTGGCAATAGCATGCCGAAACTTCTGTTGCTGACCCTTTGTGATAAAAGCCGGGTCCGGATTGGTCCCCAGGGTCGCCATTAACTCATGCCAAGTACTTTGTTGAAAATGAAAGGACTTTATAACGGGTCCTACACGGTATCGCAAGCCAAATACTCTGGTAAAGATGGAATGACCTTATAATTATTCCAGTCATTTCTCAGAAGCATTTATTCACTTTCCAGGGTCACCATTGACTTCCCAGGGTAGCCACTCACTTAACAGATTCGCCATTCACTACTCAGGGTCTCCATTCACTTTTCAGAGTTATCCTTTCAGTTCCCCGAGTCATCCTTTAACTTCCCAAAGTCCTTCTTTCGCTTTCCAAAGTCATCCTTTCACTTTCCAAAGTCATCCTTTCACTTTCCAAAGTCATCCTTTCACTTCCCCAAGTCATCCTTTCACTTCCCCAAGTCATCCTTTTACTTCCCCGAGTCGTCCTTTCACTTCCCCGAGTCATCCCTTCACTTCCCCCGAGTCATCTTTTCACTTCCCCGAGTCGTCCTTTCACTTCCCCGAGTCATCCCTTCACTTCCCCGAGTCATCCCTTCACTTCCCCGAGTCATCCTTTCACTTCCCCGAGTCATCCCTTCACTTCCCCGAGTCATCCTTTCACTTCCCAGAGTCATCGGTTCACTTCCCCGGGTCATCCCTTCAACTTCCAGGGTCATCCCTTTACCTTCCAGGGTCATCCTTTCAATGCCCAGAGTCATGCAGTCACACTGCAGAGGTATCCCTTCTTTTCCAAGAGTCATCCCTCCACTTCCCAGAGTCATCCATTTACTCGAAAGTATGTTACAAGAGTTATGTGCTTAATTGGTTGGTTGATTAAATTACTGCTACAATGATGCTTGACAATTAGGTTATATGCAAACATGTATCCTATTTTGGTGATCTCCAAAATTGATTTATAGGTATTTCGCATTTTATACAAAAATGTGTTATGACAATTCTGTCGCTACACCGACTACATAATATTTCACTTTCATAATATTTCATTGTTTTTACTTCCGGTTATTTTGATGCATCACGTTGCACATATAGTAGTGAATCTGGAGACGGTTTTTTTTGCATATTATAGACTAACTTTCGTGCTATCCATAAAACCCCGACACCTAGTCCAGATTCCTAACTACTTTCGAGTTATAGCGCGCTTTTCTAAGCACTTCAAAATTTACATTTTGTCTAATATTTCGAAATTTTCGTTAAAAAAATTTTTCGAAAATATGCAAAGATTTTTGAAAAATTGAAATGGCCGTAGAATCAATACGGATCGACGTACAGACATGGGAAGACAACTCCCGGGATCCTCTCGCTCACCTCTTCAATATGAGCTGAAAACATCAATGCTGGCGGAATTATTTTACTAAATGTACACTCGCTATGATCAAGCTGGACAAGGACGCTCCCATTGACTCCACTCAGCTACCCACGATACCGGTTGGGGGAACCGTCCTAAGCGAGCTTACCACCGAGCTGGCCCTACCTCGAGAAGTACGGGGGCAATATGAGATCCCAGCAGTTTAAATTTAAGCATAGAGAGAATTGCAAACGAAGGCTAGGTCGGTTGAGTAAAATGGGGATGAAGACCTCGTTGGACGATGACATACTCTGTGCGGTGGAAAGGTACTCGGAGGGTTCCGCCTGCGACCGGGAGCTGGGAGGAGGACTCATATGCCAGGGGGAAGACGGAAAGGATGACAATGTGCTTTGAGGCGTTCCGCCTTTGTGAATACTCCATTCCCAACGGATTCATTGACATAGCAAACAGTGGGAAATTTATCGCGAAAGCAAAACAATATTTCGGTGTGGAATGAATGAACATAAATAATAAAATCTGTTTGCAGCAAAAAACGTACATCGTGAGTCTTTTTAATATCCAAACACAAATTGCTTTAAGCAAAAATTTTCAATTGTCAATATTGAGACTTCAATTTGAAAATTATTTTTTTGCTTCATCCATCCATTTCTTTGCCAACTTGCTCAATCCACTCTGCATACGACTCCAAGTTTGCGAACCGGTTGGGTAAGGCAAACTCGCACAGTCAGAATATTTGCACGCCGCAGGGCGCATTATCTTCCCCGGAAGGCCCCTTGCAAATGAGACTTCCGCCAAGTTCGTGGTCGCAGGTGGATCCACCCGAATACTTTACCACGGCACATATCACGTTGTAATCCAACTCCGTCTTGACTCCCATCCGGGTCAACCTACTCAACCTCTGTCGACAGTTTTCCCTGGGCACAAATTTGAATTGCCGTTGGTTCAGTTTGGTGCCATAGGTGGTGTTCCGGGGGAAGGACAGCTCAGTAGCAAATCCACTTGGCTCAACCCCGGCGGCGATAGGCAGTTTGGCAAGTTGACTTTCGGGAATGTCAACAACATCGTCAGCGAGTTTTGATGACGGCGACATCGTTTGTCTAAAAGTTGTCCATCATTTGAATTCTGGAGTAGCCATTCTTTCCCTGGGTGGAAGGATCCACGGGAGGACCAACCCTTTCAAAGCCGTCAAACCCGGTGCTACATTTGACTCTAATTGATTTCCCCTCAAGTGTTCCAACTGTCATCCGCAGGTTGTCGTGCGGAGCCATGGACCCATCATCCTTGAGCACGCATTGAGCCGCGGTGGAAACCCTGTTTTTTTGATGAGGGTGCGTGTGCCATCTATATTGAAATCGGAGAGTAATTTTTGACTTGCCACAATAGTCTTACTAATCTGTTTGACTTGTCTAATTCTGATTTGCTTGAACGATCAGTCCACGTACTCCGATTCCCAGAATTTTGTCACCACGTCACATAAATTGGGAAAGCAGTACTCTTCAATATAAACACACGCTTAAATTATATGTAGTAGTACAGCGTATGTGTAAGCACATGTGGTTTACATTTCGGATTTTTAACCAAACCGTCATGCTATTGCATTATCGCTACTCAAATCTCACTGCGGTATAGGCTAAGAGACACATGTACCGCCAGATATTGGACCCAAACCTTAATGTTTCAACTTTGCTGGCATAATTGGTTACAAAACTGTAAATTCGCCCATTAGAATAAAAATCCTTTTGTTGCAGAAAAATCGTAATTTTGTTGGTATTTTATTTTTTGTATTTTGACGATGGTTGTGTGATTGGACAGAGGTAGTATGATTTTACAAATATTTGCGGATGATGAACCTTTCCCGTTGTTTTGCTACTCGTGGACGAATTCTGATTAACGACGTATATTCAAGACATTATTTTTAGATGGTAATTTCGAGTAGGAATTTCAAATGTTTCGGGAAGAATTTAACTGATAACCCACAATCAAATAACATGTGCGCTAAATGACACATCCTGAGAATATGGTGTCAAAAGAATCTTAGCGTTTCTTGCAAATCATGAATCAAACCGCAAGCTGAGCCATTTATTAAACCAATTTCATTTTGTGTAAGAGGAAGTGAAAGAGAAAGAAATATAATTTTGAGAACAAAATCTACGATAATTAAGTAGCAACATTCCGGGCATTCTCATAAATATTGCGTTTAAGATGAAACCAGTAAAATGTACATGAAGAAACTAATCGTGCTGTAATTGAACTCACAACTTTCCGTTTTGCGGGCTAAAAACTGTGGGTTATGAGTAGCTAGGTAACTAATAAGAAGCTGTCCTTTCGGACGTCTGACCTCATTTCTTTCCAAAGACAGTAAGTTTGATGGATTCTGGTTGGTAGCCGCGACTGTAAAATTTATCATAAAGCTTCAAAAGAGTGTCGGCTCTTTCATCTTGACTGCTACACAATCTGACCACTCTTAAACCTTGCAAATAGAATAGTGACTGTTTAAGATGTACAGGGTGGTTGGATTTAGCATGTAAATATAAATGCTTGGACATGGGTTTTTTGTAAAATTTCGTACATCTGATCTTTATCTGAATTTATCTGAATCCAATGAAATGGTAACATCTATAAAATTAATTGACCGTTCACTGTATTCATGAGTAAATTTTAGGTACCTATGTTGTAGCAAGCTTCTCAGCTAGGAGTCTATGTTTTCAATATTACCTAATTCCAAAATCAAGAAAATATCATCTAAAAATCTTTTCATGAAAGTTATTCCTGGTCGACCCGTAAATAGATTTTTGATTTCTTCGACCACTGTAATATTAGCAACAACTACACTAGCCACATTACCCATCTCGATACCTCTGTGTTGGTAAAATAACTCGTCATTTTAACTAACATAATTGTAATCAAGGCTGAGGCTCATTAACTCAAGGAATTGCTTTTTGGTAAGATTTAAAACTTTTTCAGTTTGTTTAAGGAATGCATTTACGCAGTGTTTCTTACAATCGGAAATATTTAAACTTGGGTAGAGAGCCTCAAAGTCAATCGTTACCAGTAAATATTTCTTATGTTTATCTAGCTTGAGGGAGTCGAGAAGGAGAAGGAAATGTTGAGTATCTATCAATAAATCTTCAATGTTTAAGCTAGGTTTTAGAATAAGATCTAAAAGTTTGCTAACATATTTGTTAGTTTTTTGGAACGTACTGCTAATAGGTCGACCTTTTGGAAATCTTCATACGGTTTGTAGATTTTTGGTAATACATAAAACTTGGCTGGTTTGTTTTCTTGGACCAACAACCTACTTAAACTATAATTTTTTGGTAGATATTTGTCAAATAATTTTATTTTATCCGTAAATTCAATCATTTTCATTTCTCAGTGAGCAGATGTAGTTGGAAAGTAAGTATGAAGATCATTGAGCTGTCTGTACACTTCAGAGTCATAATCACATTTGTTCATTATGCACACTCCAGCATTTCTATCTGCTTCTACAATAACTAGGTTGTTTTTAATAATAAAGTCCTTGCACATATTTATAGTTTGTTCGAAAAGTTCATGTCGACATGAAGTTGCTGTTGCGACATGAGTTACTCATTATATTTTGGAATAAAACCTGTGTATTAAAAAATATATCTTGTAAATTACATTTAGGACCTGCAACTATGTTTCGGAAATCCTTAACGCAATTTATATACCAGGGCTTAAGATCAGCATCTTCATTTGGTTTGTCAAATATTTTAAAATACATACTTCACGCAATTTTTCTTGTACTTTCTTACACAACTTCTAATTTGTAGGGGCTCAGGTTTACATGCCAGGCAAAACTTCAAACCCAGATTTAGTAAGCATAATAATTGAGTTGGAATTTTTACAACAGAACTCAAGTTATGTACATTTGAATTATTTTTGGTAAAGGTATACAAATCATATATCTGCTTTGGAGCATTTGGAGATATTGAACACTTTAAAAATATTTACAAATCCTCTATTCCTTGAGCATTTTATATCATTCTGATGATCCAGCAATCCAAGTTCCATGAGGAAGTCGAAGTTGGAAGAAGATCGGGAGATCGGAAAATTCCTATCCGTTAGGGCTGTATCTCTGTGGATTTGGCGAAATCATTGACTGCAGGATCAGCGATTTTGACCGTCGAAAGACTCCTTAGTGTCGATCATCTGAAACGTACGTCTTACGTCTTGTAAAAGTTAATGTCCTAGATGTCTGCAAAAAATGACAGCAAGTGCGGCGTGTTAGGGATCACTACCGAAAGTGTACATAGTACCTCCAGACTTTAGCGCTGTGAGCAAATTGGAACATGGACGTGCGAGGGGTGCAGCCTGGGGACGTAGTATTCATAACTGACCCAAATCGTCCGAGAGGAAATGGACCAAAGGAGTACTGGTGCAGGAGGAGGAGGTACATTGCGGATAAAATGAATCGTTTGTGTTATCACCGTCAGAACTATCAGGGGATTACTTCGCCGACCTGTAAACAAGTGCGCAGTTTTGAATTTTAATCGTGAGACCAAAATAGCGGGTAGTGGAGAGTCCGTTTGGTAAAAGCCTACTACAACTCGGCAACATCAAAGTTATGTTTCTGAAGTTATTTTTGTAGGAAAATTAACGTGAGAATTAAATTCGTCAAGATAAAATATCTGGCGTTGGTACAATAAGAGTCGGTCTTTTTAAAAAAAATTCCTCACGGACGGAAAATTACCAGTGCCCAAGTCTGGAGAAACCAAACCCCTGCGTAAAGCTGAAGTATAGCCTTGTGTACTTGCCGAGCATCTCAAAACATTGGACATTAGAAACGGAAATTCAATTATGTCAAACGAAACACCCAATGAATTGTTGGTGAAACAAGATATTAAAGAAGAGACCGCAGAATGATTCAACCATTCAACAAAGATATGCAATGAGCTCTCGGTACAAAATGAAGAGTAACATAAAGCAAAGTAACCCAGTACTCCACCAGACAAATATACAAATGTTCAAGTGAATTACAAAATTTCAGATGAGCTTTATACAAGATATTTCATTGAAACAGTGATTAAAATTAATATCATAGTAATGAGTTAAGGTATTTTGCAGCAAACATATTCATAGTAAATAGACACTGAATTGTCAGCACATAAGCTGGTACGAATGGAATATTAAATGAATGAAAGCTTCTTTGGGGTTGGGCTCCTATGTTCAAGTTTTCTAATATAAACTAACTGAGCGGTAATTCCGCACGTTGAATTATGGCAGATTACGCAGAAAATACATACTCTCACACGTATATTGTTGGTTCAATTAAAATATGTTAGTTTTATTTTTACGCAACTGCAGCTGTATAAAGTTAATTCATTCCCACATATATTTATTAGTCTAGTGCTACATATATACATATAGACTAGTGCTACATATATACATATACACTAGTACTACATATATACATATAGACTAGTGCTACATATATACATATAGACTAGTGCTACATATATACATATAGACTAGTGCTACATATATACATATAGACTAGTACTACATATATACATATAGACTAGTGCTACATATATACATATATGGACTATTGCTTTATTAAATAGACGGTACAGAGCACATAGGATCATTCTTGTGGCAAGGACCAATTGAAGCCATACTGCAATTTGAAGGAAAATTTAAAGAAGTCGATGAAGAACCTGGTTTCAGCGTATATTTACGTGTCCTGGAATTGCAATTATAGTTTCCGCAATATACTATAATGCAATTTCCGTGGTTGTAAATAGAGAACTGCAGGTGCTTGCATGGTTTGGTGGAGGTTGGGAGGCATACTTGCAAACCCGACACATCCAATGGGACTTCGACGCAGTTGCATATATCATTAAAAAATATTATTTCCTCTGTAAATTAATTTAAATTTCCATACAATAAAACCTTTGCAGAAGTTGGTTCATTTTGATTTGAAATATTACCTTTCCTGAAATAACCAGTGCGAATACTGACAGGTATTCCATGTCCAAGTTCCTCAGAACAAGATGAAAATGATTTAACAAAGAAATCCTCAGTAACGTATGCAGAGGGTGGTGTCACTCGCATGCTAACGTGCTTGATGTCGGAACAGTTATATCCACTGTATAGCATGACACAACTGTCGGTCTCAACGTATGTTAGACGTTCGTGCTCGGACGAAGCAGCTAAACAACCTCCATTAGTTGTGGCTTCGTAGTATAACGCTATTGTAAGCAAACACAACTTTAAATTGAGAATTTGAAATTAAACTTTAAAAACAATATCATGCATGAAACACGCATACATGATAGTACAAGTATTTTCTTATCAATATCAAAGCGACGCTGACAGCAATCCACGAGTAGTGCACTCTTAGCTAATGGATATGGGTCTGGAAACGGAGTTAAACCTAGCAAAGTGTGGACCGACTTCAGTCGGGACAAGGCCCGTTGTCCCCATACCCGTTTTCAGCCATGGGTTTGGTTTCCCCTAATCGCATTTTGCCCACACCAATTTCCCCCTATACCACGTTTCCTCCATCCCAAATTTCTCTCACGCCAATTTTCCCCAGTCCCTGGGCTGTCCTTTTTCTCATTCTTACCAGTTTCCCCTATGGCAGTCTTTCTCCCGTGTGTTTTCCTCCAAGTAAGGATCCCCACACCAGTTTCATCGTTTTTTAGCACAATTCTATGTATATGTAATGTTATCACAATCCATGTTCCATGTCCCAACATAAATATTTTTGCATGCAATTTTGATATACACCTACGTTTTATACGAATTCAAAATTTCTATGCAAAATGTTTATGTAGGGTCTTTGAAGACATGTACCGACATGGTTTACGGTTGCATATAGAATTGCACTTGAAAGGGATTTAGGTATTCTTCGTACATCAGAAAAGTGATTTCTGAATAAAATTGGTTAGGGCAAACGGTGTGGGGAATCTTGGAAGAATTCAGTCATTAGGCAAAATGTGGTGCAGGAGAAATTGCTGCGAGGCAAAAGTGGCTTGGCGGAAAATTGGCATGGAAGAAAACTGGCTTTGGGGGAAATTGACATGGGAGAAAACTGGCGTGGCGAAAAAGTGGTATGGGGGGAAAATGGTGTGGGGGCATAGGCTTGATATAAACCAAACCCTGGGGGAAACGGGCGGGTAACGCTTCAGTGAGATCTACCATTAACAATCGCAGTATTCCGGATTGTTCTTCCGTTTTTAAGTATGAGATGCAGGTGTTCGAAGTAATTGGGAACGATGAAATACTCCGCGAAAGATCTTTGACATGTTGTTGTCTAAATCGCCTACTAGTGTTGATTCAGGACATATTTTTCGTGCGTTAATAAGTTTAGGTTTTAAGACGCTATGTAATTGAGGGGATGACATTTTAAATGCGTTGATATTCATTAACTCATATCATGCCAACATGTCTTGTTAATAATTTATAAGATTGTAATCCGAAGTCAATTGTAACCATAGTCTTACGAACTCAAATACATAAATGTTCGTCATACCCGCATTTGCTGTTGGGAATCGGCAGAAGCAAGGCGCCCCACCAATTTAAACTAATTTGGTTATCTCCTCTCCTCAAATGGAGAGGAGGAAAATGTATTCTGGCCACACTGGACTCGGTTTCAAGCTAGACGTTTTTATAATTTAAAACATATTGGAAGACCTCTGCATGTTGATGTTTTCCGCACTTTCCATTCTTACTTCAGTTTCTTGACTCCTAAATGAGTTCAAGGCCAACATATACTTAACTTTAATTTTTTTTCGACCTTCGAAGCCACTCTTTTCTCTATCTCGTAGCGAGCTAGTGCCCAAGCAAAGTTGTAGGCACCAGGCTCAGTTGCATCGGTCGATCTGGTATCAAATATTGTAGAAGGAACTTTACGCTATCAGCTAGTACAGACACTTATGCTTATATAGCTAGTACGTTACCCCGCTTGAAAGGAAGTTCTTACCACTAGCGTTGCTGGATCCAAAGGTAAATAATTTAAAGGTGGAACAAACGTATGGTGAAGCAACGATGAGAAGAATCGTGGTAATAAAAAGTGTGATCGTCAAGATCCTCATCTTGTTTCCAAATTATATCTATTACACAACAAAGATTCGTTTACAAGAAAATAGAAATATATAACATACCAGGATTTGGTATGATTATCAATTGCAAGTAAATTGAATGAAGTATTTAAATTAGATTCAGCTCTTTAACTTCTGCGAATCCAACTTTCTAATGTACGTGGTTCACTAATAACACATGGCACATTCACGGGAATTCATTTTTGTAGGTTGCCATATATCCACAAAATGCTTCTCGGAAACTTGTTGAAACAATTAAGTCCGATAAGCGGAATAATCTGTATTGATATCCAGCCTTAATGAATTGTTCCCAACATGAATCTAGAAATCTTATGGGACACACTCCCGTCACAAAGTCGTACATTCACAAGTCAAACCATTCGACCAAACTCTCAGCTAAGCATGTAGAACACTTCAACGAATTCGAATATTTCTGACACGTTCACGAAGCGAAACAGCATACGATTAGGTTGCTATCTAATTTTAATGATTCAATCTTACAGGTCGAGTTTTCCAGCCGTCTGCACATTTGAATCACACCAAAATAGAACTCGTACAAAGAAAATGAGACAACTGCAAGAGTATCCATTATATTTCCAACATTCTTATTGATATGTTCTAGTCTCAGCCGTAGATGAACTTGCTGTTGATATGGATATGATTCAATGAATGTTATGCCATTCGAACCTTCTCCCCTATCAATACCAATTGCATACATTTAAGTAATTTAATAAATAAAAACAATGTGTTCACATACATCGTATCTAGGTAAACACGTTATCAAATTATTCTATGAAGGTTCAATTTGGGTTATTAATTTTATTCCGCTTGTACAGGGGATGCGGTAATTCCTTAACAGGAACTTACTTACTGAATAAGCCCAAGAAAAGATGCTTTGTTGCAATCAAGCCAGTAAATTAAGGGAATTATTAACAGAAATTCAACATGTAGGAGAAGTTTTTGAAATGAGATTATAACCCAGTTCAGGGTTGTAATTGTGTTAATGAATGCAAGCACTAAAAACCCATTGTCCATACATAAATATTGTCGCCTTGAGAATATACCAAACCCTTAAACTATGTCTTATTTTGCGAATTTATCCCATAAATCTCAAGCTAACAAAATTGTTGTTTAGCGCTAAATATTGAAAATTATCAGTTTTTGGTATTATCGCTATAAGTGTCATCTGAGCTCTAAGTTTATATGAAATTTAATTTATTCAGTCAGCAACATTTGGTAGCATTAAAATGAAACCAGTTATTATTATCACAAGCCTAGCTCCCAGATTACAATAGCAACGCAAATGTAAAGTAAAAAGGATAACAGATCTACACATTATGAAACAAGTTTAGCATTAAAAACGTCGACACAAATTTGACTGAACCAAGGATTATTCAATCAACCAAATCCGAGTTCAGCTTTGACTCGTTCCTAAGAAATATTTTTAACGAAAATTTGTCTTGTTGTCCATTAAGTAAAACGAGTTCAGTAAATATGAATAATGAAAGTGTCCACTATTATACAATCAACGTCATTCTAGCTACGTTGAAGCATGACATCTAGTAGCATGCATAAATATGCCGCATTAATGTAAAACACATAAAATAGGCTTGAAGAAACTATTTCTATTGCAAATGAATAAACAATTGACCCGCCATCTTGGGTATGTATTTTATTATTGTATATCCAAATCCAAATATGAAAATTTCTTAACCCTCGTAGCCCTATTCAACACTAAATTCCGATCAACGCCGCTTAACAAAGACACTATTTGTAGGTGGTAAATTAAATACTACAAGATTCAAAGTATTATATTGCGAAAGCGTAGTTTTAAGACTTTAAGACTTCCTATGTTCAAATTAAGTTATTTGTGAAATGTTTTATTTGTTTGGCATTGAGAATCCATTTATTTTCATTGACAATGCATCAATTTGTTATTAGAGAAGGCAACGACTTGTACTAATGCAATATTTATTTTGAAGTGATACACGAGCAATGTAATATGAACTTACATGCAATTAGAAATTACAATAACAACTGACAATGTACAAATCAACATGCTCCTAGTATGATGATTGAATTCGGAAAGGTTTTTAAACACAATTATTGAATGAAAGTTTAGTATGGAGGGAACTGGGCTTGGCAGGGATTTGATTTGGGGGAACTGGCTCTAGGAATAAGGTGGCTTAGAGGGAAACGGGTCTAGCAAAAATGTGGCTTGGGTGGAACCGTGTCTGGGGGATCAAACCCTTGTGGGCAATTGGGCTTTGGGGAACGGGCCAGTAACGGAAATGAGCATTGAATAAATAAAGTTAATATAAGTGCAACTACTAGCAAAAATCCTGAATTTTGTGCTTTCCTTTTGCTGCACTTCTCATGCTTAAAGCGGAAGGGTTGAGCCATTCAACACTTTAATATGTATGTAGTATTATACTACAATTATAACTGAGGGACCACAACTCGACCTTCACGGTCCGACAACAGAACGACAACTGACTATTTTCACAATGACCTTAACAACAATTTTTACACGTATTTCTCGACAACGCAACATCATAAACAAAAACGCATAAATGATAACATTATGTTACTACGACGACATAGAATGTGGACACAATATATACTTGTCTACACTAGACATGTTACAAATCAGGACAGGTTACAAACTAAACCGAGACTGAATGTACTAAATACCACGGAAAAACCGACACTTAACGACATCGACAAATAAAATACAAAGACAAATATTTTTACACATAATTATTCATAAATTATGAACTAATAGCTAGTTATCCACGGGAACAACGTTATAAAAATTGAGAATGCAGAACTGCTTTTCAATATAAACGCAAGCGTAAATTATAGTAGTACATCGTATGTGCAAACACAAGTGGTTTACATTTGGGATTTTTAACCAAACTGTCTTGGTATGTATTATCGCCTCTCAAAATTTCACTATGGTATTGGTGAAGAGAACACATGTACCGCTGGATTTTGCATCTTAACCTTTCAAGTTTGCTGGCATAATTGTTAGAAAACTGTAGATTCACCCATGAGAATAAAAAATCATTTTGTTGTAGAAAGCTCGTAATTTTTCTGGTATTTTGGTTTTTGTATGATGACGATGGTGAGGTGATGCCACATTATGAACTTCCAAATATTTGCGCATGATGAACCTTTCTCGTTGTTTTGCTACTCGTGGACGAATTCTGATTAACGACGTATATTCAAGACATTATTTTTAGATGGTAATTTCGAGTAGGAATTTCAAACGTTTCGGGAAGAATTTAACTGATGTTCCACCATCAAATAACATGTGCGCTAAATGACACATCTTGAGAACATGGTGTCAAAAGAATATTAGCGTTTCTTGCAAATCATGAATCAAACCATAAGCTGAGCCATTTATTAAACGAATTTCAATTTGTGTAAGAGAAAGTTCTCAAATGAAGAGATTACAGCTCATTTCCGGATTACATTATTGTTAATACTAATAGTGTACTGAACAATGCTTTCTTCATACATAACGATTGTAGCCTGGAAGAATACGCCAAACATCAATGTATCAATTCATGTTCATTGCATAAGTCCCAAGCTACCTTCAAATTTTCCCAAAAATCCCAAGCAAATTTGTCAATATTCCATAATAACGCTATAATAGTAATGCAACCTTTGAAAATACTTGCAATAAAATTTATTCAGTCGGCAACATTTGCTATTATGAGAAGTAAATCACTTGGTGAACTCGAAAGCCTAGCTTGCCGTTGGAAACCGCAACCTTAATGTTGCAATGAGGAGAAAGGCTGGTTATAGTGAAGCTAAACGAGTTCAGCATTGAAACACTCGACATTTTGACATGTAAATTATTTCTTTGAGCTTGAAACCGAGTTCAGCTTTGAAACATTTTAAATACGTTTGACATAAAAACAACACATTATGATCTTCCAAATATTTGCGCATGATGAACTTTCCCGCTGTCCCGAACCACCCCACTTTTTATTTTGCTATAAAGCTATAATTTTTCGGTAGTATAATTTTAACTAGAGAAACTTACGGAAACAACTTTTGTGCAGTAGTGAAGCAGAGGGAAAGCAGGATCCCATCTCCACATCCAAATTTGGGTCATCATCATAACCATCGACATTAGGTTTGAGTGAAAACAATTATTTAAGCTGAAGTGGAGCACCATTAATTTCAACTTTGCCACCCCCGTCGTGGAGAGCAGAGCCGGAAATCTTATTGATTAGGTCATAAGCGCAGCACAGCACCACCTTACCTAGTACAGTGAAAGGTGTAAAAGGAGGAAACAGGAAGCAACGCAGGTTAAAAATCCATCCATACAAAACAAATATTAGACATTGGCCTAGTGCCTGTCGGTCTTGACGTAAAAATGCGGATCAACTCAGGGATTTGGTAAAAAGCTCCTAAACCTGGTATTCATCATACACGACTACTACTCACCTACCTTCTACTTCCAGCAAAACTTTGAGTCAACCTGCAGCGAATTCCAAACTGTTTAGTGTGATTAATTGTTAACGACAAGGAGTTTATGGTATGTAATTTTAACAAATAGATAGTTAAGAATATTAACTGTAGCATAAACGTGCTGGGTTTGATAAACGATACGTCTTCCCATGCACCATCAGAAATAACAAATCATCCGTTCTCAGACCAACAACCATGAGGGGGAGCAGAAAGTGGTGGCATTAATTATCTGTCATAATTATTATTAATCTAAAGTCATAATCCCTAATATTGTAATCCTTTTCGGGTGTCTCACAATGGCCCAGTCTGGCTTGTAAATAATTTTTAATGATAATATGAGCTGCACCTTTATTTCCAAGTAGTGATAAATGAATATTTTAATTGAAAATAAATAGCAAAACGGGAATCAGTTTTAACTAAATGAAACCAAACAACTTTGCGTTGAGCTAATTAGCCATCCTTTATAATTTTTACGTTTAATTGGCGCAATTACCGTCGTAGTTTATTCTGCCATTGTAGATTAATATTAAATCAAATTGATCACATTGCTCAAATCATCAAAGCGAAGAAATAAGTACCCATAATCAACGTCTAAATAGAAAGATGCATATTTCTTATGAAATCCTACCGACTACGTTATTAGTTGTCTTTTCAACGTTAGATTAGAAAATGGTTAAATAAGGGTGACCACTTTTGGGACGAGGACTCAATCGCACAAACAGACAATATAGTTACAACTGATCCAAAAACAAGTTAACCGTTAATTGTAATTATAAGTCATACATTTACAGTGTATTTACCTTGCACGTACAAACGGTATGTGTATGTTGATGTTACTAAATCCCCTTATGGGATTCTAATTTATGGGAGTACATAAATTGCTCTATTCAAGTTTATATTTGGTACGGATACATAAGTTTTTTACTTTAAACGTAACAAAAAGATACATTTGTACTAATGGCTTTTCTGGTTGGTGTCCACCAATATGATGCTCCGGTTCGGTTATACCATTAGCGATAATAAAAACTGATAGTTCATAGAGAGGACGCTATGTATAATAGATAGATATGCTGTATTACTGAAATGACCTTTGACCTTATTTCATCGATTAGTTCGATAGCTTATGTGCACGACGGTTCGGCGGCGTCTCTGGTGATCGACAAGCTGTCTAATGCAGCTTCAAGGCTTTCC
>JAANSN010003884.1:0-16865 GCA_036850665.1 Dicranocentrus wangi | reverse complement strand
GCTTTCACCGAAATTCAGACAAATTAGTTGCGGCATGTGTACCTCACCATTTACGTCACGCTGTTTTCCCATGTTTGTCACCACAATTGGTTTCGCTCCTCTCTCAATATTGTCATTTACTTTCCCGTACTTCCAGTCAACTTGGTTAGAGGGACTAGATACTTTTAAAATAACTATATTATCTACATTTGCTATGCTAGTCGAAGTCTAACAACATATATGCTTTCCACTTCACTTTTAAAGGATTCTGATTACTAGGATCGTATCCGACGCCACTGGTATTGGATAACGATAGTATAGGCATAGCTAAATCCCATATTGACAGGTTGAAAATTCGTTATGATTACATAATATTGCATCAACCCACTAGCTTGCTTAACTTCTCTGATGATCTCTGATTAAACCTGTCATCCTTTCTCGGGTAGATCAAACAACCATAAGAACTAGATATATGAATATCCTGTGTCACATACTTTTCTCACTTTGATGCAGAATTCCTGGAACTTGCGGAACATGACATTTGGACCAGATTCCCTCAGAGAAAATCCCAATGATATGTTTGCCTTTATTGTGGCTTGTCTCGTTTACGACCTTTGTTTTATGACTTGAGGTATGAGTAACGGAAGTGCAAGTGAATTTTTATCAATCACCCTTCAGCTTTGTTACATATATACCCGTTGCACGTTACACCATGTGGTGGTGGGTGACTCTGAGAATGAGAGTGAAAAAATTGGGTGCGCTATCTCATACATTACATCGTCGTGTGTGCTCACGCTTTTATACCCCGTTTGCCACAAGACATATGATGAAAAGTTTCTCTATGTTCGTAAATATTATTTTTCCTGTGGTGCGAGGCGAGCAAGCGGTGTAATTTTGACACTGTGCTCCAGACAGCGCACAAATCCGGGGACTCTTGTGGAAATACAAGCGTTTGAAACTTGTGTGCTTTATGTGACTTCCATATTGCATGAAAAAATAGAGAGACCATATTGTCAATAATACTTCATTTCGCCCAGAGATGAAATCATGGCGGAAAAACGTTGACGTGTTTTTATCATTTGGTCCCAGTCGTTACAACCAGATTCAGCAGATCTCGCCGCGCATCACACTTCTTTTTTTTGCAAGATCAACTGCAATAAAAAATCTCCACAGGATGTAGTTAGAGTCATATTATGACATGAGCAAGTAAACCATGTGGGAATAAAATAATGCTTAATTTGATTAGAGAAATGCATCAGTAATTCAGAAAAAGAGTATACCAGATTAGACCGTTATTTATTATGGCAAACTTTCCCAGAAAATGTTTTTATGCGCAGGGAAAAGTACTTGAGGAAAAGCATGTGTGATGATATATACGAGGTCCTGTAAACTTTGTCCATGGTGGGGGACACCAAATAAAAATATTTCGTAGTTTATGGAAAGTTTACAAATTGCACATTAACTCCATTGTCCCACACCCGAGAAAAAAATTCTCTCGTTCCAAGTTAATCCCCATTGTTGTTTTTACGACGAAAAGTAAATACAAGTATGTGCCCCTTTATGATGCAGAATCTAGTGTATACGCTAGGAAAAAAAAAACTCTCGGGAAGTGAAAGCTCATTCAGAATTTGTTTTTACAGTGCATATTTATCATTCTCGCTTATTCCTGCTGCTTATGTATATTTACACATTTTTACTCCGACTCGCATCATATGCCATGATGATGTATGAGTGCGAGAGAAGGGCAAAAATTATTTTTTTTTTGCGTCTCCCTCCGCCTTTCGACTGGAATACGAGATATAAGATTTTTTTTACTTTATATTATTTATGTCTCGTCATCATGATGGGATTCATCACAGAGGCAGTGCCAACACGGAGACTAGAGACTTCAAAAAATGTAATGTGTGCAAGTGTGAAAGACGAAACAAGGACAAAAAATGTCTGTGTGCCTTGCTCAGTAAAAAGTGTTCGTTGAAAGCATAAAAATACTGGGAGATGAGCAACATAAAAGATACATAATATAATGAGATGAAGGTGATATACTAGACATCCGTCTTTTTTCCTTTTGGTGCCCTCAGTCATTTATATCGTTTACTGCGGAAATGTTTTTTATCTGGAGTTTTGTGAGTGTGACTACTCTCAGTTTTTGTGTTTGTCTTGTGATGAAGAGGAAGAGGAGTGAAAAGGATAAAATTATATAACATTATCAGGGAAAGCACACACGTACCTCTTTTATGTACCCTTCGCTTCGTGAGAAATGCAGTCTGAAATGAAATCTTTGCACTCGACTTCCCTTTTTTCTTTCAGTGTCTGCCAACCCTTGTCGAGTATTGAGGGCAAAGCTTGTATCAGCCACGTAATTATATGCTCTATGCTATATTATACTGTGACATAATGGAAATACAAGTTGTATACATTGATAGAAGGAGATTCATTGCTTAGAAAGCGTAAGATGCGATATGGGATGATGTAGTATATACTTTGGCTTTGTATGCTATTTGGAAGAGAAATCAGGATGTTCATAGATGATTGAATATTATTACACTGAGTACTCGTAATAGATTTTTTACTGGTACTGGTGTGCTGCCTGGGTTAAGATTTTTAGATTTTAAACATTAATATATTTTATTTACACTGTAGAAAGGAAAACCGCTCTTGTGTGTATGGCTTGTGATGACACTTGTAAATATTAGAAACTCAGGGGTTAAAGTCAATAATAAACATTTTGAGAATTTTAAACCGACTTGCCTTGTCTTTAGTCTTAAAACGGCTACTCCCTAATTGCAAGTTGTTTATATGGCGCCCCTGCCTGTTAAGGTCGAGACACCACCTCATTCTAACGACTTTTCCTGAGAAACAGGGATTTTTCACCTCAAAAATGTATTTTAAATGGGTAATGACCAGTTTGTACGCTCCTTACCGAGCCACAGTGGCACATAAATATTCTGGAGTTACAGGAATATATTTTGGACAAAGTGTAGGTACATAATGTAGCCATCCTATCAACAGAAACAAATTGCTGTACAAATGAGCCATCAAACTGCTGCCGGATGTTGCATGGGAAAACATTTCAAGGGTGTTTATGACATCGTTTATTGCACTTTTTCCAACTTGTGCTCGAGCTCTTCCTCAAAGTGTACGTATGTGAAGTCGGATTATCGGACTCTGAAGTACCCAAAGATGTACCTACCTATAACAAAAACCTCCAAACTACTACGCAATGAAATACCAAGAATGTCTTACAGGTTGGAGATTTTTTGAGTCCCTTGCTACCAAAACTAAATACGGTTTGCTCCTCTGCTTCACAAGTTTCAGTTGGGAGTTTGCCCAATCTTAAAAATTCATATTTTGGACGGAGCGAGGAGCCCCTAGTCGGCTTATCTATATTCCTTAAAGAATATTAGAAATACCATTTTCTTTTCTGGAATTGCATAATATGTAGCAAGGAATTTTTCCCACCGCCAGGTAGGCAACAAGGAAATAGCGTGTATTCGTGTAGCCACACTCCAACTCCTTCTCTTCTCCGTCTCCCTCCAGTGTACTACTTATGACTCTATTTGCGGTACACATTTTAATCACAAAGTTTAAATTATTGACAAATTCATTCCACTCAGCCGGACGCAACATATATTATGAATGATCATCAAAAACAAAATGTAGCCCGTACCTCAGCGTAAGGTTTCAAAGAGAGGTTACATTTATACACAGGCTGCTACATAGGCCAAGCGATGAGATATGCCGCAACTATATAGTACCTTTGGTCTGGATACACACCCTCTGGATTACATAAGACAACAATATTGCTGCACGACGATGCGATGTACAGTCTGGAAAACCACACGATTTTGTGCAAACCGACACACACACACAGACACCCCTTTTCCAGCTCATTACTACTCATGCTTATGGCATCAGAGACATAAAATGTGGATTTTCTAGGCTTTGAGCCATGAATAGTTAAAAACAATACTGCACCAGTGGAAACCGATTAGGTGCATATGAGCAAGACCTTACCTATGAATTGAAAATGAGGTATCCAGGAGGCAAAAACGCAATGCTACTTACGCTTTAGTAGATGGACACTGTGAGGAGATGCATAATATCCTATATGGGGATGGAAACAAAAGCTGTGACAAAACGGTCATATCATAAGACTGTCATGAATTGTGAATGAATCGGATCATTTGTGTACACTTTTTACGGCCACTTTCCACCCGTTCCTAGGAAAAGGATATACCAGTTTCTGTGAGTTAGATACAATATGAAGATTACATGGTGGAAGTGAGGTTTTTATATGGACATAAATAGTAATAGTGTGTGATGTACTCGATGGGTAGTTTACATACAAGTTGAGCAATTTGTCTGGTGTCTCACTCCCCTCATATCCACTTTCCTCGGTTCATTCAAAGGGTGCATCATCGGCGTTGCGTTGGTTGGGTGTTTTCATTCATTTTTTGTGTGTTGTTTTACACTTGTTTCCATCCCGTGGAATCGTATGAAATGTGGGATATTGAAATTCGAAATAGTTATCTCAGTCGGGGTACCATAAAATATCTTAAATGGTGGTTGCGTGATCATTTCCCTAAGACACGGCGTCTCTGAAGGCGCCGCCATATTTATTTGATGAACCTTTTTATCCCTTGGTGCTCACTTAAAAAATTATTATGAGTTGAGTTGAGTTGACTGAGAGAAGAGCTGAACTGAATGAGATCTTGTTTTCAGCTTTCTTTAATACTGCTTTTTTTCTTTACAACCACAAAGCTTCCTTGACATCTCCTTGAGGCGTCTTATTTACAGTGTCTGAACCTTCATGCAATGTGCCTTTGCTACAAGTTTATTTCGGGATAAATGCTTGTTTTATGTACTTTATGAGTTGCTGCATATTACCGCGTTTTTGCCTTCTAGCCAACACAAAAAATCTAAAATAAAACAGCTTATAAATGAGTGAGAGTATGAATAAAAACCAAAAAGGAGGCAAAACTTCCCTTCAAACTATGCATGCCTGTTAGCCAGGATACACATGAATTCACGCAATCTAAAATAGACTTGGCCTTCCATTACCTAGAATGTTTAAAAATAAATAAATAATTCATAATTCGATGATAAAAGGTCCACAGCAGCAGCAGCAGTCGAACCTCCATCCAAAAATATATGTCCAGACTTGTATGCTTAGGCCCCCACATTCCTAGTGACCACCACTTTTTCGGGACTGGACACAAATTATGAAATATGTCACCACTGTGGTTAGGATCTGCGAGCAACACACAAAAAGTCCAATATCATACTTATATGTAATGCCTACAATATGCTAATCAAGTTTTTATCCTTTTGTCTGCTACATTTGCGTTTGAATATATTGCTCGACTCGAAAACGCACGGAATGATCATCATCGTGATATTTAGGATTATCTTACATTCCACACCAGCGAATAGGTAATGGTGAAAATATTACTCCCTCGGATCCCAATCACAGATGTGTGCAACTCATGCAGAACGATATTCAATTCGTCTAATGGCACATACCGCCTGTTTTCATCCTTTGAAAGCCACACTTTCAAAGTGTCCATCTGGTGGAAGGGAACACGATAATTGCATAAATGGTAATGCTATATATATACATACGGTCGGGCGCTCTAACTGTATATTTGTTAATAACTGATGTAACATTTCTGTTACACAATAAGGTAGACGGGGTTTGGTTTGTTTCCATTCCTTGTGTTCATTTCATTCGCCCATTTCCCCACCACCAAAATGGAGGAGCACCTACCTGGCAACAAATATCTGCTGAAAAGATGAAAATGACGGCCGAGCTGATGATGAAAAAGAGGAGTCGGACCTGGGTATAAATGTCCTTTGTTAGCAAGATGGCATCCATGCTCATCGAGTGATAGAGGATGGACTCGGCAATAAAGGTAGTCGTCATGCTTCCATACGCATTATTTATTAACTGGGAAAGTGTGCGGATTCCTTTGTAAGATTGATACAGCCCCATCCATTTTTCAGACGGCTTTTCCAAAACTGACATTGCACTCCGGCCCGAGCCAGAGTTCAGCTCTGTCCACACTTGATCTTTCATGGAGACATGGAGGCTGCGGGAGAAGGAGTAGGAGGTCGACCATAAAGTCAGCACGGCAAATAGCAGGCATAAATCGAAGTAGAATCCCATAATGAATCTATATTCGGGGTAGTATGTAAATGAGTAAGTGGAGTGGGAATTGGAACTCATATCATCTGTCCAAACGAGTCCATAAATAATTCAAGCTTTTCAGCTAAAAACCTTTCAATCAACCCGATTCCTAACAGGAGGGCTAGAACGTAATCCAAAGTGGAGATATCGTTTGGTTCGGGAACGACATTAAGTTCGGTTCGGTTGATGAGAAAGGCGGCGTAGCGGCCGTCGTTGACGAGAGATCTGTTCCACCAAGATTTCTCCCAGGTTGACGATGGGGCAATGATGTAACCTCCGAATGTTATGGAAAAACAAGTAATGCTGTACAGTCCACAGATTAGGCTGACTATGTACCTGTTTTGTATCTGGTAGAGAGAAAAACTTTGAACAAATATCTGCAAAAGAGGACACACTAGATGGAAACCCGAAAGTTGTATATATAATTTAACTTGCTGGAACATATCACTAATTGACAAAAGTGATTCGTATTAGGTTCTCTTTACCCGCAAAGTGGGATCCGGCAAGTTTTTTTCCGCCCTGATAAAATTCATCATATCCTGGAAATCCGTCTGATTCCACCACAGGCGCTTGATGGTGGCCGTTTTGAACATTAGCTTAAATCCGTTTCCCAGTATTTCAAAATATTGAAGGGGATTTTGCGATAGAACGTTGGGGAAGCTGATGCGAAGCTCGACCAAGAGCCGAAAGATTCCAAGGAAATGGAGAAGGCCACATAAAAGCTGTGTTCACAGAGAAAGAAAACGTTATGCGTTTGGTTTGCACGAGTTAAAATTGGATATTATGTTACCTGCTGCGGTTTCCAACTTTTAATAAGTAGCCAACCATGGCTGTGGTCAACCTCGAAATGAAAAGGACTGATGAGACTGTAGTAGGCAAAGTCAAAGTAAATTTTTAAAAAGTTGCAAAGGCTGGATTTTCTGTGGAAAACGTAACCACTATGAAATTCGGAAGTAGATGTGATGTTGACCGTCAGAGTGGTGGCTTTCTCGGGCGACGAATCTGGCAGGTTTGCGTCAAGAATTTTGGACGGTTTCATTAGCCTTTTTAGTAAAACTTCCATTTTTTGAGATTTTGAAAAATCCCGTTATGAGATTATTGGGACCATGCTTTGAGTTGTTTTGGTGGAACAGTTGGATGAAAACCGAAGGGAATGATGATAGAAATGAATGAATGAATGAATGTTGGTCTAATATATACAAAATACAAACCAGTACAATACATGCAGTACATGCGTTATTTGTTTTATATGTTAATTGGAATAAGGTGTTTCCGATACCTAATGAAATGCAAATAAATATGGACAACGACACGTAAATACTCTACTCTCAAGGTTTCAATTTTAGTATGTTCTCATACATGTCGTCACTTCTTGCAGTAGTACTTACATTAAGCATTATGACACACGTTAATCAAATGTTCCTATAATTATGGGACATTAGGGACATGTATAAATATTTAAGTATTTATGCATTGTATTAACATGCATCTGGACTTAAGAACCAAGCTAGGGAATTAATGATATAAAAAAGTGACACGAATCTTTACTGTCCGTTTATTGACTTTCGTACTTGGGGGAAAATATTTGCTAAATTTTGCGCGTATGACTAGATACTCGTAATATCAAAAACGTGTTTACATGTCATAGAAAATAATGTCACACCAAAAAATAAAAAGTTAACTATATTTAGGTCAAGTGAATTAATATGACCATGACCATATTCATTTAGTGAATATTTAGGTCTGTACGTAGATTGACTTGTCACCGACGTGCACGATGGAAAAGTTGATATGGGAAGTGGCATTGTTTTTGTGCTTTTGCAGAAATCTCATTATCTGAAAATTCAAGCTAGATTTCATTGTAATCAAATTGTAATGTAGGAAATGATAGCTGCTGATTTACCACACGAAAATTTCGTTACTGTCGAAGGGCAAACCGTGCCTACGTTTTACTGAAAAAATCGGATTTATGCATTATTTTAGCTCAAACCTATTTTGTAGGCGCAAGATAGATACTTCATGGATTTTACTGATATTTAGCACAAGCACCTGTTGCAAAATAAATCCAGGCCAAACGTTCGTCAAAGCTTTCAATGAAACTACCACGAATATGTACACACGGCAGTTTTTAATATGATATAGATTGCTGATTAGCATATCACTGCCACTAACAAGGATGCAGAAAACGGTTCAATGACACAATTCCTTCCTGAATACTAAGCGAATAATTATTGATTTCATTTTGAAATTTTCTTTACTCTCAGTCCTTACCTTTACCCGCAAAAGTTAGTACTGGTGTTAAAGCCGTCTGCACAGGATGCACGTATATAATATATGCATCTTCCGTTCCGACTTTCTCCATTGCTAATCCTTAATTGTACGTAAAGAACTTTGTACAAATATGATTACCGATTTACAAAAGTTAGCATTGAAGCTTCACGTTACTGTATTCCAATTCTTATTTCCTTTGCCATTCACCTGGAACAATGAATTTACCCGCGTATCTACTAAAAACTCTGTAATTTGGTGTATTCCATGGATGCTATCCATGTGTACAGCCTCTTTTCAATCCATAATGTGCATATATGTGTCCTCGACTCACTACCTAATCCAGCCAAGGGAGCACTTTACAATGGCTAAAGCTTGCATTCTTGTATTAATCTCGATGGTCCTTGTTACCACCATCCTGATTGGCTGCACAGTTTGGAAGCACCGCATCCTCCTGACAATCGGACTAAACGCTATGGTGGACGGGAAAATTTGTGGGAGTAAGCCTGTAAAATTATTTATTAGAAATCCCTTGTTCCAAAATCTAACTTGATTTTACCCTTCAAACTTCAAGGCCACTCAACGGCGGCCGGCAAACCCGCAAAAGATCCCATTGGGGTCATGATGATCATTATCGTCCTGTGGTGTGCTGTATCCCCTTTTGGAATCCTGTTTGTGGCCATTTACGGGGATTTAGATGCACTTCACTTCGTGCTGGAAGAATTCCTTGTGGAATATCAGCCCCCAGAATATCGAAGCATTTCCGTGATTCTCACTCTGCTCCTAGTTCGGACCACCTGGATTGCATCATTCATGTTCGAAACAACACGGACCTTCACGCTCATCGTGATGATTGGCTTCATCCTGATTGAAACCTGTAAGGATAATCTGACCATAATGGAAATGCTCAATGCGACCGAGCAGAATTCTAATGGAGACTTTGCCGTCATCAAATACTACAACACGTTAGCGATCGCCTGGCGTTGTTTGGAGCCCGTCGTTACGAAATCAATACTCCTCGCTTTGTCACTCGGCTTCTCAGTCACGATCTGCAACTTTCTCCTTTGCATCAAAGGATTTGGTAAGGTGAACACACTGATTTTCTCCATTGCAGCGGTGTTCGCGGTGCTAACAGTAGGTGGGAAAATGTGGGCTTTAAGAAACGCTGTGAGGCTGAGCCAGTTGTTTGCCAAAGTTGTGAAAGTATGCAGGCTCAACACGAAGCTCCGCTTTGTGGCTGCGACGAGAAAGTGGAATGTGAAAATTCTGGTGAGGAGTGGAAATGCCATGCAGCCAATTACTCTGCAAATGGGAAGGTTCAGAAAGATCAACCAAGAGTTTGTCATGGAGTATTGGGGGGCTTTGGTGGAGAGATTGGTTGACGTGTTGCTGCTATTTGACTTTTAGATGTAATACCCCAAACCGCACACACGGTTATATAAGTAATCCAAACTTTTTTTTATTCTGACATTAATAAATCACGTAGCTACTTTAAAAGTAATAAGATATGATAGTAGGTAGGTATGTTATGCTATGATAGTAAATATACGATGTTCAAGTTTCCACATGTTTGATCTGAAAGTAATTGTAAATATGAGGTTGTTCGAGGTTCCATCTGTTGACGTTATCCATATCGTAAACCCAGATTCGTTTCCAGTATGTCTTGCAAAACCACCTAAATGCAATGCAATAAAAATTATTAGTTTTCGGAAAAGCTGTAAAACATTCTTGATGCAACTTATTTGAGAGTGTCGTGTCGTCCCACCAATCCTCGTTATCCGCATTAATTAGCAAGTTAATATCCGTGCAATCACAAATTCGCTGAATTGGCGGTACATTGTAGGAAAAGGACACCATTGACCTGCACGTAGTTCCAGGGCTACAGGGGATTTCCAATTTACACGGCATTGTTCCTCGGACATAGCACGTTTTCGTGATAGGGTTCCACTGGAAAGCACTCTGCTCCGGCATTTCCGTGTCCCATCTTAGGTCCATCCTGTCTTTACAAACGCATCTGTGCTCGGTACTGTTACAACGGAGGTGAGTCCTTTTCCTGCAAGGTTCGCCGGATCCCTCAGTTTGCCACATGTAGGGTGAGACTTGTAAACAGTCATCAGATGACGCTGAAATATACGTACGTATGTATTCTAACTATAAAACGAGAGGTATTCAAATAGCGGTATAATGTGTAATGTAATGAAAAAATACTAACCACAAGGCTCCAAATGTTCGTTCAAGGTCTTCCTTTTCCCAATCAATTTAGTCTCAGTGTCCTCCAGCCATTTCAAAGTATTTTGTTTTAAACATTGATCTGCTGGCACCGGGGTTTCGGCGTCTAGGAGCATATCGTCCAAAGGAGTTTGCGGAATTGGGCGATATTTCCCATAGTGGCTGGGGGAGCGTTTCGCACGATGTTGTCTTTAATGCAGAATATATATATATATTTTTTTTTAAACTTCTCAGAAGATTTGTGCCAAGTTTTCTTTGAATTTAATCAAACTTACTTGAAAACTGAACCATTTACGTTGTGAGCATCAGTCCGAAGTTCCGCCTCCTTCGAAATTCTCGTTTGTATTGTTTGGTTACCTTTGACCTATTTACGGGTTCAGAGATTTTGCATTGATAGAGGTTCCGGTGCAAACTATCACGAAGGACAAAAGACCTTATTGGCAGTACGTTTGCAGCCCATTTAGACTCACCTTGTGCCCTAATACTCTAGTGTTTGCAATTGTACACAGTCGGAAGGAAAGTAGACCAAGCAACACCGTCAGGCCCAACACGCCTGGATGAAAGATGAGAGAAAAAGATGTTCGTGATTTCTCTTTCGACGTTTTTCTTTGTGCACTTATTTTGCCAGTTGAGGACAAAGTGCGCAGAGCCATTCTGAGAATACTCTAACCACTATTTGCCAGTTTGGGTAGGCTATAGTAAAAACTTATTTTGCTTGTGAGAATGTATCCCTCGCTGACCTTCGAAACTTATGCATTATAGTGGCTGGCCTTTTGTCATTCATTATCGACATCTATATAGCTTTTCCCACAGCAACTAGGTTAAAAAGTGGTGATTCGGTTCCTTTTGAGTATTGGTGCCTGTTGATCTTGAGAGGATTCAAAGAACCGCTTTTCAAACTTTGAGTACGCTGTATAATTGGTCAGGATTCTGAAAACTAATTACGATACATGAACCTGAAAGGATTTATTATATAGCAAGCACATTTTACCAAACTTCAGTTGTGCAGACTTGCGACAGCATAACAAGAAACAATTTCTCCGTAGCTGAAATCCTATAGTATATAATGTGCTTTCATTCACTTGTCAACCTTCTATGCCTTCTTTGCCAACGTAGTGTATAATGATCGCAGAGGTAAACTTGAGATTGACAATTTTCATCTACCACTTGAAAGTAAAAAAAAGTAGCTATAAAGCCAAAACCGCCGTGACTTTTCCCATTTCAGGAGGCATTTAATGTGGAAAGAGTAGGCGCCAGTTGAGGAGCATGATGTATGAGTCGCGACTTCATGACACGGTTAGCTCATGTAAGCCAATTAATTTTTTTCCACCATATTTGCTTTTGTTCGAGAGGCTTATTTACACGCAAGTAATATAATTTCTTGCTTCGCATCCACGAAAAAAGTTGCTCATTTGACATTTGACTATAAACATACAGGTGTGACAAGTGTCAATCCAACCAATCAAAACATTTTCTTGGAACTTGAACAAGCAATTATAAAAAATGTCCTGTAGATTTATAGAGTTGCTTTGGGCAATCGAAGGACTTCTTGAAGAATCTAGGAGTGCACGAACGAAATGCATTCAACAACCAACATGCATCCATTTCATTTTGGTACACAGAAAGGTCTATAAGTTCACGAAATGTTGCATTACGCTACATTTCGACTTTCGAGTTTTGCCACTGGTTGAACACATTTTTTAAAAGTTGAGGCTCTCTCGGCCCACTACCATAAATCAACATAAAATTAAGATGTCATCATCACCATCATATTTTTCTCATCGCACACTTTATTTTCTCCTGTAGACATGCTGACAAATTGTGTAATAAATGTAGCAAGTATTGTTCCCATCCCCAGGAGCATAAATCTCTGAGATTACAAAGCGTATGGGATAGAGCCAAGATGAAGCAAATGAAAAAATCCCCTTAAAGTAAGGCAGATCAGAAAAATCTAAAAACAAAACTGAAATGTACTTTTAGTTTTGTATAAAGCACAATATATTTGTATTAAACTCCATTTGGTATACAAAGAAAAACGATTTTCCCCATTTTAAAAACAGTTCCCGTTGCATTACTATACTTCTGCCCTTGCCCTTCATTGAAGTCGTTAAGGCTGTAAATTGACTTATGCCGTGTTGTGCTCAATGGACCAGAAACCAGAAAAAAATTTACCTTGCTACTGCTCTGCTAGTACGTTGCGATAAATCGTAAAACCACATTCTTGAGATCACAATAAGATGTTTTAAAATGAGATCATCACTCAAACACTAAATCGGTCAAGATGCATTAGGGATATGCTTTACGAAAAACAAACTGTAAAATAAGCAGCAGCAGCAGCAGCACAGTAAGAGCAGTAGCTGTAAGTCGACTTAGGATCAGAAGAAATGTATGGGTTCTTGTTTCAATCTACAGCCTCCAGCTATTTGAAAAGGAGATGTGTAGTATTTGCTGGAGCTGTCAGTTTCTGAAATCATGAACATGTTATTGTGTGTGTAGTTTGTGGCTTTGAGCTAAATATTATCAGTCTGGACAAATATTGGGCTCATCATCATGAGCAGTCTCGGCCCTTGGAAGGCGATCCCACCACATTTATCATAATACTCGGATTTTAACCTTGTAAATAAATGGATTGATGATGCGTACTTTACCAGACAAATGGAACCGTGTGTAGGCCATATACGCTAGGCGCTCTCGGGAATCTTAAACATGCTCCAATTTCGATACCCGCAGTGTATACTAAAGACCAAAGATTACTGGCTCACTTTTTCAGTCGAAATTTATTACTAAACATGCAAGGTTCTCCAAAATAATAGTTTGTTTTTATTTTTATACATATTAAATTGTGATCCCATAACATTAAATCCGATACATTTTATTTGCTAACCATGCCATATGCCAGAATAACATGGTATTCTGCTTGATAGAGACACTCGTAGAGAGAGCATCCTTTTTTGTTTCTTGAAATGCACATTTGAATGGAATGCATGCATTCCGTTCCGTAAGCTCGTTCTGATATTCATAATTTGTCTGAGATAAATGAAAATAAATAAGGGAACATTAGCAACTCCCTTGGTTTGATGAATCGTCATGTCTTGATCCCCCTCGGAGAGTCAGGCGTATGGCGCACGTCATCCCAACCGTCATGTAGAAAGTCAACAGTAAGCAAACATGCAGTCATGTGTCGGCTGCAGAGTCCAGTAACAAGGTTGTATCCTGCATCATCAAATATTTCATAAGAAACTCTTTTCAGCTTTTAAAACATTAGCTGCGAACGTGCATTTCCTGACCTGACTGACCTCTCTCGCAGACAGTGTGCCTTGTTGATGTAAACATCATGAGGGGTTTCTCAAAAGAATATCCACAGATTAAAACAATACGCATATGGATATAGGTATCTACTTACTCCACACTCCTTTATCAAGTCCGTCGACCACGAGAACGGTGCGGTTGAGTGAACCTGATGATGAATACGTTGATTTTCTCCTTAAACATATCTTTCTCCAAAAAAACGAGACCAACTCATTGTCAGTGGACAACGCAAACATGTAAAGTATAATAAATGTCATTAGTTCAAGTATATCCTTAATTTGATGAGTACTCAACTCCAGCCGCCGTATATTTTTGGGCAATTATACTAACGCCGTAAATGTACTTTTCGTGTTGCAATTCAAAAGGGAAATTCTCTTAACTTTTATTGCTTCAGAAACACATGCCCACTACACACCAGTAGGAGAAACACATTCTCAGGGGTACTATATGGCAATGCCGATGCTTTTTCGTGCACTCATGTGATGTGCACGTCTCGAAATGGAAACAAAAGTATAAACCGCCAAAAGGGTAAGCATTTACAAAGACGGCTTTTTTGTTTCTTCGCCAAATAAGTCGAAACTCTTACATTTGATATTGTTATGAAGTAATAAACATTGTTGTTAATTTATTGAGTAATTTTACCTTCCCTGACAGTGGTGATATCTTTGATGGAGACGGACAACTCAATTTAGCCAACAACTACGGCAAATTGTCTGCGTCTGGGCGATTGAATAAGGGATGCATGCAATGCGCAGAACTGGGTACTGCACATTTATCCCATTAAAGTTTATATTACTCATAAAAATTAGTTATGCCGTAAAAAGCATTCTAGAGTATTGATTATTCCTTCTGTGCACAAGTAAAAGTATCCGTCTGAATTGTAACTCCAAATATTTCATTTCTAAATTACTGTAATTTTTCATGTTTCCATTTGCACAAGAAACAGCACAGCAGTACATACATAGTAGCCAGCCAGTGACTCAACCGATCGTTGAACTGTAATATTTAGAGATCTTCAAATGAATTTCTTTTTTGCTGTCACGCTGAGTATTGTCATAAAAATGACTCGTGCTGCCTGTTTTTCTTATGACAGAAGACATTCCCATAAACATGGTTTCTGGCTTTGTACACATTTTAGATATGCTCTTTATTTTATGACATCCCCATGATGTGCTGAGCAAGAAGGACGATTTGCGCGCACTATCCAATACAATTCGTCATTACGGCAGATCAAGATAATATAATATTGGTGACAAGAGGAGTAAGATATATTTAAAGTGACAAATTATCATACGAGAAATACAACAGTTAGGGAGTATTGTATCCAAATGTAAAATCAAGTTGAAGTCATCCCGTAAGGATTTTCCCTGGATTGACAATGTTGTTAATGCAGAGAATAATTGACAAGTGAATATGATTCCCCGTCAGTCAAACATCGTCTCGCAGCTTGTAATAACAAAGCGGATAAAAAAATGTTCTTATAGGATTGTCCTCGCAAGAGGAATTCAATCAGTTGTCGTCTCTCTCCTCATATTTGCCTAATGACTCTATGAAAATGGACACACTTCAAGTAAACATGTGGATTTCAGCATGGGTCGATGAGCTAACATGAAAATTTGTAAATCTATTACATCCTAATTCCTTAAATTTCACCCACGCCGTGTCTCGCTGTTGTAGTGGGGCACAGGACAAAACAAAAAAAAATCTGATACTGTTTTATTACGTGATACTCATTTCATGTCAGAACCGTCAGACAGCGTACCCCACACTTCTAATAATTCCCTTATGATTTTGACAAATTACCAGAAAACACGATCACCAAAGTCAATTGCTCATCGTGATGGGGTAACCCACAACAGAAAAGTCGTGATGAATGAATAATAAACTTGAGAAAATGAGGTTGAATAGGACTTTATAGGATTTTAATTTGATCCATCATCATCACACGAGACATAACCTTTTAGTAAATCATGAAAATAAAACACACGCCTTTTACACTTGGGGATCACACAGTCTCTAAGAAGCTCTCAACCCACACTCCAACATGGAGTTATTGAAGAGTATGATCACGTCAGTTTTGTCCAAATCCGCGTAAAAAGTGTCCAACCTGCCCAGGTCGTACTATATCTTACAAAAAACGTTTTTGAATATATGCATTAGATTATTATCATAACACTTTTTACACCTTTTTGTGTAACACAAATGTAATTTGACTTATCTCCACTTTGACTACGTTCCTGACAAATTGGATGTCTGGGTTTTCTTTATGAGCCCAAGAGTCTTGGGCCTAGCTCGACCACGAAACAAAAGGAACTTCGCCGTAGACCAAAAGTCATTATTATTCATTCATTCAGATTAAATTTTGAGCAAAATAAATCTTTACATGTGTCACTAAACTCGTGTAAAAGTGGATCACACGAAGATTTTGGTGTTGTGATTTGTTTTATGCAAATTCATAAACTTTTTGTTTACAAAGTTTGAGTAATATAAATAGAGTGAAATAATCGTTTTCTTGCAATTTGCATTACTTTAAATGAACCAACCTTGGCCTTTCCACTCATTTAGCCTACACACGCTTTTGGGGGATTGGAGACAAAGTTGGGTAAAGTAAAGGACTAAAGGCGAGTTTGGTAAGCTCTGCCTCAAAGTGTGCCCCAGCGAAAAACCTAAATCCAATGCAATCTCATACTTTCAAGTTTCTTCCAAATTCCGCTTTAAAAGAATCTAACTTTTATTAGCCTGATCTAAATCTCCTTGAGACACGAACATGCAATTCTTACCTCAAATATCTAAGAAAAAAGTGGTAGAAAGTACATGGCTGCAAAAAACGTATGAATTTTATCAGCACCTGACATTTACAGCCATTTTCCAAACTTTGTTTTTTAAAAAAAAC
>JAANSN010003883.1:0-16872 GCA_036850665.1 Dicranocentrus wangi | reverse complement strand
AAATAACCCATTACCCCCATGAAAAGGGGTGTCCCGCTATACTCTATGTGCGGAGGAGACCCATGCAAATTAAATGGAAGGCAACATTACACAACTCACGTCCTTAACAAGTATTGTTGCCCAGTTTCAAAGAGATGTTAAACCACAACCTGCTTTTTAAAAAATACACACCACATTTCAACATATATGTAAGCATGTCTGTTCCCGTAGTCGTATGGCTTTTAAAAAATAAAGTTAAAAATAAATTTTTATTTGATTACATACATATACATATTCTAACATTATTGGACACACTGACGTGAGTTAGTTATTTACATGGCATATATGTATACATACATATATGAACAAACGTATATTTGTCTATTAAAGTGGTTGCATTATATAAAACATTTTTAGCTGTGATATGTGTATATACAAACAAAGTTTCTCATTATGTATCTGAGTAAGCTACACATACATTTGTATTAACTGCTAAAGGAGGCTAGTCATTTCTCAACCCTCCTGGCTCACACACAGGTGGTCCCTTATGAGAATCATATCTTTTAATAGCTATATGTTAAGGAATGCACATTTTAGTCACATCTGCTTTGAACTTTAGGAGATATGTGTTTGAGGAAAAGTTTAATACTCCACATGAATACATACATACATGTAAAAGGTAGCGAATTCCACAATCGATCGAATTCGTGGTCCTGGAGTACATAAGAAGAACGTCAATATAGGTTATGATAACAGAATTCTACTAAAGCTAGATGTATAGTACATCGTTGTTTACGTTGGTTTTGAAATCTTTTTACTGGCTTGACCTTTGACCCGAAACGGAAGTGTCATTTTTTAAGTAGGAAATAGGCCGCTTGAAGAGCGCTTCATCCTCTATGGCATTCTTCCAGGCGGAAATGGGAAATAAAATAAAACAGTGACAAATCCAGTTCAAGACATCAGGAATCAAGATCGATCTTGTTTATTCAACATCTTATCATACTGCATCTGTTATCTATTATCCTATTTTGTCGCCCAATTTAGTATTCAAGCCTTGCATGAACTCATTTGTATAAAAATAAATAGAAGTACATACATAGGACAAATTCTATAAATGAAAAATTTCCGTCGACAAAGTGACAAATTTAACATTGAACTTTGAAAAACAAATGGCAAACAAAACGCATACCCACATACATACCAGTGCATGTATATATTATCGTACCCAGGCTGCTTATTTTTGCTCTTTTACGGTATTTTTTGTAGTACCTGCTATTTGTGTAGAATTGTTCTTACTTCGACGTCGTCGTTTTACGGGGTTTTGTTTTTTTGCCACAAGTTTTGCTTCCTTCTCTTTTCTTTGTTTCTCATAAATTTGATCCTTTCGGAACTGGTATATTTTGCTGTACGTTTTTTCCAACTTTTCCTGGCACGAATGATTGTATAGATAATCCTTCCTTTTAAAAAACTGACCACAATCACATTCAAAAGGATTTCTTTCGTCTACGAGATGTTCTGCTTTCTTGTGCCGCGATAGGTGAGAAGAGTTTTTATACTGCTTATGACATATGACGCACTCAAACTTTTTCGAATTCTAGATAACAAATGGTATAAATATATGGTCATAATAACCCATGACATAAAACTGTAATTCCTCCAAATCGTTGGTTCCAGTTTACCTACGACTTATATGCATATATGTATATGTATATAATTAATGAAAAAGGATACTCACATCAGGAAGTTGAACAGGTTTATTTCGTCGGTAGCCTTGTTGGGGTTCATATTTGCCTCTTTTACCGCCTAACTTCTTGCCCTTATTTTCACTGGCTGGTCGCTTCCTACTCTAAAATATCAGAGCATAAAATAACAAAAATACAAATGTAAGGGCACCCACTGTTATTATAGTCTGTTACTATTTTTGTTGTTCTTATTATTATTATTAATTTATTTAATCTAGTATCTTTGTAATTAGTACGTAGTTTGTAGGCTTATAGGATAGAAAATATAGACATCTGTATAGTATTTAACATATAAATGCACAAATGTCCATACACAGATATATGTATGTGATGTATGTTTGCATGCATATAATATGTAGTACCTGTGTTGGATTGCCATCCTTTTCCTTCAAGTCCCTCTCTATCGTACTGACAAACAAGGTAGTCGGACCCTTAGACTTTGGATTCTGTTTAGTACGTAAGGTAAAAATATATGCATAAATGTACTATTTATTATCATTACACAAGGATATTAAGCATGCATTAACATACTTGTATCTTTTTTCGTCTCCTTTTTAACATCGTGGATTTTAATCTTACTTACCAATGCTGTTGCAACACGCTGGCATACGTCGCGAGTCTAGTAAAATAAAAATGATGATAGTGTACATAAAGTATGTATGTATATATCGCTTTTGTACATAAACAAAATCTCGAAAGTGGTGATCGTCCTACCAGTTTCATTCTCGACTCCACAAAATCGAGAAAATCACCCTGACCTTGATCATAGCTTATCATTGACTTTGGGTTCTTATACATATGTATTACAAATTTAAATTAATTGAAATGCAACCAGACTAATAAAACAATATATGTAATGATTAAAATTTACCAGTTCTGGAATGTTTGTCGTTGATTTAATTTGAGTGACATGAGAACAATCCTTTAAAGACTCAACAATGGGATTTTTTTTATTATAATCGTTGATTAGTTGGTCTAAATCCGAGACATCTAGTATTTTAAGAGTTTTAACTGGCATTATACTTCCAATTGCTGCATTTTGGTCTTTCTCCTTTGAAGACTTAGATTTCGTTTTTATAGCAGCAGCTTCTTTTTTGGCTACCGCATTTTGTATTTTTTCCTTGATAAAAGTAAATAATTAATGCATAATAAAATTCTGTACGCACATACCTATGTACGTAAATATTTAAATGTAACATATAAAGTACAGAGATTTGCACCTTCGATGCATGTTTGTACATATGTATATTGTGGTATATGTACATATTATTTAAAGTTATGACGGTATGTATTTGATTTTACTGTTGCCCATCACATGTATTAACTAACCATTTTCTCGCGGCTTTCTTTGTTCATATAATGATATTCTCGAGCAAGTCTGCGTGTGTCACATACTGAAAAGTGTTTGCCATCTAGATATCTTATTTCGGGATTTTCCATATTATAGGTTTTTCCCTTAATTTGCATCTCCTCATCTCTCTCGGGTAATTCTCTCATAAAAACGAAGAAAATAAACATAAGAACTTGTAGTTGATTTTATGTAGAATAATGTACATTTACGTAAACATGTGGTAGGATTAGTAGGATTACTCCTATCCGGTAGCACGTGTTTGGTTATTTGACGCATAGTAACTTTGTCACTTACGCGTAAACACCCCCGCATTAGAACGTTTTTGGGCTTCAACACGGAAGTTATGTGCAAAGAAATCTGTTGTGTTGTTGTGCCCTCAACCTAACCTAACCCAAATGTCGAGTATGTACATATGTACTTGTATTATTACACAATTACATATACATATATAAAAACCTTCTCAAGGTAGGATTACACCAATCAGGTAGTTTCTTACGCGTCAACCTCTAACCATCCATCCTCAACCTAACCTAACTCTAACCGAGCATATTATGACTCATGTCGACAGATCTCAACGTGGTCGATCGTATGTACGCAAGAATATGCTCGATTAGGTTAGTTAGGTTGGGGCCCATAATAGATCTGAGTAAACACCCATGTTCACGCAAAAGAAATTTGTTATGCATCAACAGCCCAAATACCTTATAGGTGTAATCGTACCGATCTACCTATATCATAATAGATCTTATGCGTCAGTTCCCTTGTTAACGCATAAGAGCTTTCTAATGCGTCAACAGCTCTCTTGAGGTATGAATGGTATGCACCAACAGCAGAAAATACCGGATAGGAGAAATGAGTAATCCTACCTACAAATTTACATGCTTAAAACTCCTAAACAATGTGGTACTTACCCGCAGCAAATGGCTCATATTTATACTGCTCAACATCCTGACGAAGCAGCTTGTACTCAATGCTCTGGAATAACTCGTCAACTGAAAACACTTGAAATCTTTCATCCAAAAAATTGAATAACATTTGTAAAACACTGTACCACGGCTGGGCCACGCACTTTAATCTAGTTGACAACGGATTTCTCTGTAAATGCCAGTATGGTGAGGGTTCCCCCCACACCTCAATTTGTCTACCTTCGAGGTGAGCTTTATCCCAAAACATAGGATCCGTTCTAGTCACAAAATCACGAAAAGCCCATTGTCCAGGTCTTATCATATTATACCCTCGAAGGCATTCAAAGAAAGTTGCCGCCACTGCATACAAATCCGTTTTGACTGACGCAGTTGCATAGTGAGACATTCGTCCTTCGTCGTCTATCCAATACTTCAGACTGCAACCTTCATAGTTGCAGTAATCCAACGTTGTACGCACACGGTCAAGCTTAACGTTGTATGGTTTGCCTTTGGTGACCAGTGGCATCTGACAGAAAGATTGTGTAATTAATTATGATTTTTTACACAGGCATTCTTCCGCATTTCACGTTCTTTCATGTAGTATGTATATGTATTTGTAGGCATGCATGAATAATAATTAGTCGTGAACTTGTGTATATATATTACATCCACTTGAATTGCAGCACCAAAATCAGAGAGCTTTGGAACCCCTCCAAACATCAATATATTTGAAGGTTTAATATCCAGATGGAGTATTTTATGCTGATGTATCATTTTTAGTCCTTTAAGTACACCATCCATTATACTAAATAAATGGTACTCGTTCCAACGATTGTGATTTAGTTTGTCTAATTCAAACAAGGTCCCTACCGAGAAATAAAAAAAGGAAAATTTAAAACAATGAATCATTTCTTTGTGTAACGAAATATATTTAGGTATACATGCTTAGCATTTATTAAGTATACATACGTATGTTTTTATTTATGTATATGTATTACCGTCAGCGAGCTCCATTACTAGGCAAGGGCTGTCATCAAAAAAAACTCCCAACAAACCCATGACATTATGATGATGGATTTTCTCCATACAATTGGCCTCAAAAAGCACGTCGTCTACAGTTGCAGCTTTTTTAATGACCTTGATGGCGACAGCTTTTTTTGATAAATAATCAACACGTGGCACTGCCTAACATTGTTTAAATTATGTGGTAGTAATTTGAAATTGGCAATTATAATGTAATTAAGTTGATTACGTTGAAAAACTCGTTACAAATTAATTAGCTTCAGAATATAAACCAACAAATACAATTATGTCGCTTAGCAACAGTCCTATTATTATGTAATAAATTCTAGTAGGGCTGACCTTAACCACAGTGGCAAAACCCCCTTTGCCAATTTCTTCGATGGCCCAAAAGTGATCAATCACTGGGAAAGCATTGGTAGCTTTTAATATAATTTTATTGGTTTTCTTGGACCACTGATCCAAGTCACGGAACCTCTTCCGATTCTCGTGGTAACACATCTGAGGAAGATTTTCTTCCATTATTTTCTAAAACAACTAAATTAGAATATTAATTAAAACAAGTAAACCACAATTCTAAGCTTCGCTGTGGCGCAGCACAAAAGTTCAAAACTGACTAATGTAATAAAGAGTTACATAAATATACATAAATTAGTCATGTTACAACATGACGGAAATTACGGACCTGAACGACATACAAGAAATGTATACATACATATATGCGCCGTTAAAGATGCCGTTAAAGACGTCATTATAGACGATTGAGAAAACGTCATTGTAAACGATTAAAAAAACGTGATTATAGACGCCATACAAGATGCCAATCTTGGTGTCTTTGATGACCATTGTGCGGTTCTCTTAAGGTCCACAGTTGATTTATGCAAAATAAGGTTTTCCCATTTAAATGTGATACACGTTTGACCGCTACCCCAAAACCCATGACCTAATTTGGGTCTACCTTAGTGCAGGCATCTGTGACCTTTAATTGATCGATTTAGGTAATAAAGAATTTACCATGTGGTAAATGTGTGAACCCCACCCCCACTATCGTAACCCGATTGATGTCAAGCTGCACCCAAAGCTTTCCTGCCCTCTGAAGAATGTCCACATAAAGTTTGGTGAAATTCGATCAAAGGACATCAAAGAAATGGCGTGAACAAACAGACGGACAAACAAACTAACAATGGATAGTACCCGGGTGCACTTCAAAGTTGGACCTCAAATTTGGTATATGACTCCATTTAGGTCTAAATAGACAAAATAACTCAACATTTGCTGCTGAAAAGCATATTTGCAATGTTTTCGCTGGTTTTTGCTGCTACACTACCATGCACCATGTATCGTCAAAATTATGCATAAAAAGTTCATGCTCCTATCTTGTAGAGCTAAAAACGTTATGTGATTTTGCAATTTAAAGTATATTAAAATTCGCAACCTTTTCGAAGAAATTGCGTCCTATTTAATCGAGTGCCATATAATTACGCGCTCTGCTGCGAAAATGGTTGCGAATTTCAATATACTTCAAATTACAAAATCGCATAACTTTATCAGCTCTACAAGACAGGAACATGAGATTTTAATGCATAATTTCTACTATACATATTATATGGTAGGATCAATTAACGGAAAGCAGCGAAAAAATTGCATCAAATGTTTTTCAGCAGCTAATGTTGCTTTATTCCGTCTACTTACTTATAAATGAAGCCACCTACCCAGTTTGAGGTCCAACTTCGAAGTCCACCCGGGTACTATCCATTGTAAGAGAAGAGCATAACTCCGCTTCATTGCATTCAGCTTTGCTTATGCAACGTAACCAGAGTTAATTCAGGAACCTGGTTAGCTCATTTCTTTCAACAAGAGGTGTATAAATAGGTTTAGTTTTATGTAAATGTATGTATGTATTTGATTATCAATGTCTAAACCAAAATATTTCATGGCGGGATCGCCTTATACTTTGTGTGTTTCTCTTGTCTTGCATGTTATTACATGTATGTATTAACCTAAAGGTGCCTTATTCAAGCACATACACAATGCCTTACAGTATATATAGGCAATGCACGTATATTGTAATACATACACACATATACATCTGCACTACACCACAGTTTCAGGAACAACTCTTAGATTCTACCTGCCATCAAATCCGTTTAACATGCTAAAACACAATGTCAACATATGTATGTATATTACGTATTGGATAATTTCCATTCTATAACATTTGAAATACATAATTCGACAATGTAAACTGTTACAGGATTTGGTTGTATGTCAGACAATTGTTTTATTATAATGTAAATTGACAAGCTGAATATAATGAAGCGTTGTTATCCTACTAGGTTTTTGTACGCCCGTATATTCATGCCATAACTTTAATTTATGTAGGTATGTACTTTGATTAATTTTAACCAAACTTGGTATGGAAATTTCTCGGAGGTAAAGAAAGTTTGGGGTAGTATTTGATCTTAATCGGGTCGCGGGGATCGGAGTGAAGAAGGATTTTAAATGGCAATTTATTTCATACTCAAATCGATCAGATATCCCTGATATCAAGAGTTGGATTTGGCGCCAATTTAGTTAAGAAATGTGTCACATGCTTTTGAAATGGGACAGTCTTACATTACGTAAATCTACAGATGACTTAGAGAGGACTTAGATGCATAGCATCTTATAACGCGTCATACACAAGGCGTCTATAGAGGCGGCTTAAAAAGGCGTATATAATGGCGTCTTATAAGCGTATATGCACCTGCAATATAGATAGAAATATGTAAATTCTAGTTAAAGTTGCAGGATAGACAGTGAAGTGTCTGATTAACTTTGTGTAATTAAATACTATGCAGTTTTACTTTTTCGTCTTTATTTATTGCATAAATCGACACTGAAGTTATCGAGATATCGATGGTGTCTATAACAACGGCGTGATATGCAAGGCGTCTATAATGGCGTTTTATTAGGCGTTTATACATATAGGTTTCATATAGAATGTTTTTATTCTGGTATCATAGTCATAAAAAAGACGTCTATACTGATGTCATTTATAATGCGTGTATAATGGCGTCATATATAACGCGTCTATGTCTTTTATAAACCATTCAGCTACGTAATTTCCATCACGTCCAAAAGACTAGTTGCATTAAACCTTTATACCTACTTGCAAACTTCTTCCTACTAGACTGAACACTGAACACGACCTTTTTGGTCATAAAAAGAAATTACCCGATGAGCTGTGATGACACTAGGAAAGTTACGGGTCTTTATTCGGTTTATTTTGTTATGGCTTGTAAACATGTTCTGTGTATAATTACAATTGACGTAATACAAGTACATATGTATGTAACCAAAATGCTTCTGCTGCTGACAGTAACACAAGTCAATTGCGAAATAGATTTGAGCAAAGCTTTGAATCTCTTCCTGGTAGTGGATCTAGTCAAATTCGCATATAAACTACGGAAAACCACTTTAGCATACTATCGAATCTCCAGTCGCACAAGTCAAATTCACACGTAAACTGACTTGAGCCAAGTACAAAATGGTCTCTCGACAGTGTCAGCAGTCAAATGCTTCACTTAGCTTGCAAGACGTAGTAGAAATATCCAATTTAGTAAGTAGTGTGAAATACTTGTATAGGAAATTGAGCGATCCACCGTTGCAGGATATAGTGCTTATGACCATTATATGATACATACATACATAAAAGTAGTTATAGCCAACCTAGTACATGTACATATATACATGTATGCAATCTAATATTGTATAATCATGTAGTCATATCCAATACAATTTTTTATATTTATAACAAATACATACATTGAATTTAAACAGATTAACGTAAACGAACATTAGTTTTGTTTAAAGAAATCATTAGTTTTGGTTTGTTCCATTAAACGAAGGCGCTTCAATACAAAGTAAACGTCAGAAATCCGCCAGATCACCTACAGTCGAGAGCCCTCCAGTCGAGAGATTCCAGCCAAGACCTTAGAATTCAGTTAAAACGCAAGTCTGAGCTACTCCTCCTATTTGTATACTATTAAATCGCCATTCTGAGGAAGTAGACACTTTTAAATATATCTTCTGGGCGATCTACGTGATTACCTGTACTCGGTCTTTACCTTTGAACTACGTGCTAGGTTGGTTAACCCAACCGAGCATGAATACACAAACCCGTTCGAAAAGGTCTCGACTGGAAGATCTCGACTCTCGACTGGAGGTGAGCTGGCAGAAATCATGGCAAGTACAACCTCACTGACCCCAGAGCAAACACGTCAGTGATTTATATTCTCAGTATGTTTTACAGAAGCTGTGTATGCAAGTCGTTTGGTGATTTCTCTTCATTCACGGACTCTGACGTCGGAATACTAGCTGGTTCCTGTAGATGACTAGACAGTTTTCCTACGACTGATGGCTCTCCACAAACGGATACATTAGGGTTAACCTCATTATGGTTCTCAAACTTACGTTTTTGCATGTTCAATTCTGGTGGAACATCAAACCTACTGTAAATAAATGACACAAGTCAAATTGACTAACTGAATTATAAATGTTACTTGTTTGCGCCGTGCGTGCAGCCAACCATTGGTACATCTATATTACTATGCGGCTAACTATTACGAAATCGCACGGCACGTTCCATTGTATTTGGGCGTTCTATGGTATAAATATATTCAAATACAACGCATCAGTTTCTTTTTCTGAACAAACCCATTTGGAAATGACCTGAAAATATTGTAATACATAATGAGAAACAGCTTCTTACACACTGTGTCTGTGCAATTTCTCAATACCTAAATACGCGGGTTTACTCTTTAAAATATTTACTAGCATTTTGCATTTCGTAATCGGAAAACCTTTATTAGGTACTAGATGTTCCACCAGGACTAAATACTCGCTGAAAATGAGAAGTTCTTGTTGGTATGAGCGTGTATCCGTCACAGCATCCATCACTCGGATATGTATATGTCGGTCGTTTTGTTGGATTAAATGCACCGTGGAGTAGATACATTTCCTTATTCGGATAATGGAACTCCTAGACATACTCATCCAGCAGTATCCACTAGCCATTGAAATATGCATACGCAGCAAGCAACCTTCTTTTCTTTGCTCAATTTAGTTTCTCAAATTATTAACCAAACGAACTTGAGCCACCTCACCATTCGCCAAACTTTCCAGCTCAAACTAACTTCTCCATACAACTATCCAAAAGCTGTTGAGCCATATCATCATCCCATTTACTTGTCACAGCAAAACAAAAGCTGATTTGTGACCGACAGGCACACACACACACGAAGGGTATGTATCTGTAAAGCCCAGAGATGACAACTGTAAAACCAACCACACCTATGTATGTTTGGGATGCCATTGTAGAACCAAAAGATGCCAACTGTAGAACCAATATGCCAATTGTAGAAACGATACACAGCTGATTTAAGCCCGACAGACAGTTACAAAATAACTAATAACCTGATTCAACCAAATAACATTATAACAAACCTCACTTTGGATTCAGCCAATATGTAGTAATTCCTAACAAAAACCCATGGATAAACCGATATCATCGTTTACACCCGTCGTCGTCACATTAAAAATTAAGCAAATAATAACACATCGTAGTTACATATGTAAATATGTAAGTAATGTATAGACTTTATTTTCTGTTCCAAGAAACATGCAAGCAATATTTTTAATAACCTTTCAACAATCGTTTTTCACAACTTTAAACATAGATACAGGACAATGTTAAATTAAGAATTACAGGCCTAATACGTGGTATGCATCTAAAAAACAACATAAACCAAAATACATATTATACAAAACAATGTCTACAAAGAATAAAAAAGATATACATATTACAAACATTATAGATTTTATATGTATACATAGGTATATTTATTTGTATGGATACAAGTATTTATTATACTTAATACAAACGAATCAATGGTTACAAAAGTTACATAAATTTGTGAACTAATAGTTAAGCATATAATACGTATCTATCGGAAATTAGTAAAGAAAGCATAACATCATCCTTGCCATGACGTACTATTTACGTACATACATAGTTATACGAATTCACAAGGTATTATATCCTTGTTGGTTTATTTCGAATGCTCAACTTATACGTCAAATATCATCAATAGAATATTGTAAAATACACACTCATATATAGACTACCTATGTACTACTCACTACTTCAGGAGCTGTGAAAAATCTTACAATTCCCATGATAGAATGTGTTACCTATGTTGCAACACCTTCTTCTACTCCGTAATACCTATCTGTGATTGCGTGTATGTATATAACTACATGTATGTAAGCACTTTCATTCACATACATAACACACGAACAACGCAATAAATTAAATCAATTAATGTTAAGTTCTGTACATGCTATAAATCTTCGTATAAATAGCGGAATCTCGTGTAGAATTGTGTGTTCCCTGCGAACCATTGAACGCATGACTCCCCTAAAGTAGCAGATAACGACAAAAACAAACAATGACGTCAATAAATTGAAGTACATATGTATAGTGATGTGATAGTGATAGTGTACATACCCTGCCAAGTTTTTAAGAGTCACTTCCGGGGTCATTAAATTGTTATACTTCCTCTCCTTTGCATTAAGAAGCCATGTGTTCAAATCTTCTCGCTCGCTAGTCACATCCACGTTGCTCCAGCGGCAAACTACCTTCGCCTTCGCAAAGTCGTCGGTAATATTTGCTCCCGCAATGAATAAGTGTTGAAGTATTCGTTTGTATCCATCATGAAAACAGAAGTCTTTTCCAATACTTAGCTGAGTCACATCTGCGCCAGCTACTAACAATGCACTCACCATATTTGGAAGAATGTCTTTATTCTGCCTCTTGCAAGAGCAACCCACATCCCATACGCGAAACAAATATTGCAAGACGGTTTCCCCTTGACAATTTTTTCTTTCAATGTCAATTGCAAAGTCGTCCAGCAGTAGTGTTTTTAATATAACTGCTGCATCCGTCCAGTTTGTAGATAGTTGTAATAACTTAAAAATCAGCGGATCATTGTCCTTTGTACCTAGATTGCAGTCGTACCCTACTTCAAAAAACTGCCGCATTATACAAAGTCGAAGTGGTAGGTCTTCATACATTAGCCACGGCCGTCGACACACCAAGTAAGTCAACGCAGGAACTTTTAAGTCTTCTTCGCCTTCTACTAAGCTCCAACTCTTTAACCACTGTAGATCGTACATCCCAATTATAGGACGGGCCACGCCAAGGAGCTTGTACAACATTTGATAGTTTCCTCCAAATACTGCAACTTGGAATTCTCTTTCCATTAGGGGCCGTTCAAGCTTTTGTAGCATTATGTTCAATAGAGTTAGACCTTCATCTCTTGCTAACACTAACAATAGTTCAAGTGGGGTAAACTTCTGGAACCTAGTGGAAAGACAAAAATATTTGATAATGGTGAGGATGATATATCTCATTCTTTTGGATAGTGGTTTTGAAAAAAGCTGAGCTAATATATGAACAAGTGACGAGAAGAGGTGATTTTGACTGTGTTGGAGGCTACTAATTGAAAGTTAAAAACTAAGGTTTTCAACAAAATCGTGAAACAAAGAACAAAAAACAAGCATGCTTGTTAAATTTAACAACCTACATTTCTAGTCTTTAAAAAATATTTGCGTGTGTGTAATCTGAATACGGGCATGCGAGCGAACGAAGCTAGCTTGCGCGCAGCTTTCAAAATAATAAAGTTGAGCGAATATACATACATATTCCATATGTAAGAGTATACTTGGTCTCTTTTTTCTCACACTGGCGCAGCACAGTTACTGCCAGTGATAAATACATATTTAGCCAGTGCTTAGTACTGGCCGAACGTCTAGTGTGTTATATCATTCGACAGCTATGTGAACACTGATAATCATAAGTCGGGTATTAGCTTACGGTGGTTATCGAGCAACAGAGGTTTTAAACATACTTATTATTAATTTTATTTGTAATTGATGATAATAATATACTACATATATGTATATAAAGTACCATACATTATGTTCTCAGTACACGATTATATATAGTAAAATCAATGCAAATGCTTACCTTTGGCCGTTTATAATTTTGCTATAAGCCTTGTCCACACATCGTAACCGGAGATAATTGTCCGGAAGCAAGCCCACTGAGCTAATATTACTGCCGTTGTTAACTAGATAAGCAGCAATTTTGAACTGTTCCATTAAAATTGCAGAGTGAAGCGGAGTAACTATGACAGTACCACCTCCCCTAGTTTTTGCGTTTACATCAGCCCCTGCCCTAATCAGGATTTTTACAATATCCAAGCAGTCGTAATTAACTACTCTATGAAGGATAGTATACCCCACCCATTCCAAAATTTCATCGGAATTATCAGTACCCCAACTATATGGAACTGGCATCGGTGTTGGAATTTTGCCCGCAGAATTAATGTTCCATCCGGCATTTATAAAATGCTGTATAAGTAAAATTGTGTATTTTCTCGTATCACCTATCCGCTCAAACGCCCCAAGCGGTAGGTTGTGTAGAATCCATACCCCATTCACCTTGCATCTCGAAAAAGCTTTTTGAGGCATGGCACAGGCTGCAGTTATTGCACTATCTAAGCGCCCCGCTTTTATATGACGATTAACATTATTAATTTGAAGAGCAATCCGTTTTCCTGGCATTTTATTTAGCAGTAGATGCAGGAGAATGTTGATACAAAAATTACAAGTACATAATAGTAACAGCTGAAATTATCAGCACACAAGATACCGCTGCGCTATTTGAGAAATCAATTGCTTAGAGCTACAACACCATGGATGAATTAAATAAACTCTTCATAGACAGAACTATCACTGTAGTTTATCTGCTTTTGAAATCAACTTGATCAACATCTACATTGATCAAGGAAAACTTGTGAAATGTGTCAAATATACCTAGTTATATGTTACGTGTAATTGTTATGATGTTAGTCCACGCTAAACACACACGTTAAATAAAGAGATCTACATACAAACATTCATACCAAAAAGCAAAATATTTGTATTTCTTCCTAAAAAATCTCAGGACTTTACATTTTTGATGCGAATAAGGTTGTCTCACACAAACTTGAGCATGGAAGCATACATGGCTGCGAAAACATGCGGGACGTTTTGGAAATAACATGAAAGATAGATGTAAGTTTTGAAACTTATTGCTTAGTGTGTATGATGTTTAAGTCTTTATCCTTCACTATATTACAAATTTGTATGTAAACAAAGATTCACTTAAAATTAGGATGTACTTAATGTTGGATGCGACCGTCTAGTATCTTTATAAAACGTGTACACATACACATTTGGCATTACGCTAAGTGAGAATATATGTATAAATAAACTATACGTAGAAATGCACTTAATAAGTTTAATTTCATCGCAAATACAGATTTACTCCTATATGTAAAACTAGGCAGTCGTGCTAGTCAGTATTGGTCAGAAATTAGAAGCCCTGAAGCGTGTGAGTATCCGTCACAAAATATATTTCTCGATTGTAGAAATTACTTTTTTGTGTGCGTGTGTGGTTACTCCGCTGGTTGCTTCCACTGTGGTATTACATATCTCCACATGGAACTTCTCTCTTTACTCCTGCAGCCAGTAACTGCAGATTTTGGAGAAATCACCAAAAACAAAATATTACGGAACGTCTCTGTTTACTCTCACACTCCTCCAAAATTGTGCTCTGCGTTTTTCTGTAGTAGTCATCCAGCTCCTGTTTTTTTCTCAAAACTATCCAAAATGACTTGAGCCACCACACTCATATCATTCTCAATCAATTCGAGATTTTCAGGGGTAAACTTTCAAATTATTCTTATTTAGGAGATTGGGATAATTCGTGCTTGCTAAAATGAGCTTTGATGAACTTCTCTTATTTCCAGATGCACTGATGACTAATCTACAAGCAAAATGATTGTTCGCGATGTTTTCAAGACAGGGGATGCGGCATTTCGTTCAGGTGACATTTTGGTGATGGATGAATTATGCTACTTTTACTTTAAGGACAGGAGTGGTGACACTTATTGATGGAAAGGGGAAAATGTTTCCACTGCAGAGGTTCAGTATCACTGTAACACACTACATATTTGGATTTCTTTTGTGATCTGAATAAATGTATTTATTATGTCACTATTTATTGGACAGGTTGAATCAATTATCAGTTCCTGCACTTCCCACAAAGACGCTGTGGTTTATGGCGTGAAAGTCCCAAACACAGAAGGACGTGCAGGAATGGTGGCAATTGCAGATCCAAAAAGGGTCTCTCGATTTAGACAAAATAGCTTCCGGAATCTCTAAGTCTTTACCTCCATACGCGAGACCACTATTCGTGAGGATTTTTGATGACGTTGATATCACGGGTAATTATTATATGATTTACAGAACAGCTCCCGCATCGGTCCGTACTTCTTTAGAACCTGGGAACCTAGCTTACGGGATTGTTGAACCCAAAAAATCGATTTCCCGGGATTTTTAAGGAAATTGTCGAACTTGGTTCGAAAAATTTCAAAAAAATCTCGAAAAATTTTTGAAAATTTCTGGATTTTTCGGGATTTTGAGGTGGAAAATTTCCGGGATTTTAAAAGAATTACGGACCACGGCTCCCGCAGTACTCTCGATCCTATATGTATTACTTTCTCTTAAAAATATTTCTGATGTGATGAATATTAACCATGTTTTTTTACTTTCTGCAGGAACTTACAAACTGAAAAAGGTGCGACTCCAGGACGAAGGCTATGATGTGAGTAAGATAAGCGACAAAATATATTTCATGATGATGAGCTCTGGGAAATTTGTACCATTAGATTATTCACTTCTCGAGCAAGTCAACTCTGGTAAAATTAGATTGTAGAAAGAAAAATCCTCCACTTCAAATTACCCAAACAGTATTAGTTTCGTTACGCTACTCCAATAAACCCAGAATCTTGTAGTTTCCCCCCAGGGGGGTAGGGAGGTCCATTTAGCCTGCATATTTGAAATCTACACTTCAAATTACCGAAGCAGTATTAGTTTCGTCACGCTACTCCAATAAACAGAGAATTTTGACATTTCCCCTCAGAGGGGGATAGGGAGGTCCATTTAACCTGCATATTTGAAATCTACACTTCAAATTACCCAAGCAGTATTAGTTTCGTTACGCTACGCTACTCCAATAAACAGAATTTTGAAATTTCCTGATAGGGAGTCGGGTCACTTTGCTAAATTCGGAGCAGGCGATTTGTACTAAATGGGTGTCGGGTCGGGAGATTTCGCTTGATTCGGGTCAAAAGATGAAAATTAGATTGGGAGTGGGGCGTGGTTCTGGTGTGACTTAGTGTTGTGCCGACCATAGTAACGTAAGTAAATTTGTGCATGTTCATTTTAAATTTTTAGGATAAACGCTTTTATGTTACGCATCCTTGAAATCTGGACACTGGACACCTAACCTGGAGTATTATTTTGTTTTGCGAGAAGTCAAGAAGTTGTCACCTCTTTTAGAAACCAATTTGATTGGGTCGAACGATTGTCAGATTTAAGTTTACCATAAGGGGGATCCCAGGTAATTGTTCGCTATTTACACAACTATTAAAATATTATTATAATTTTACATGTTGACGGAGCTTGTAACTTGAGTTTTGTTGATATAATTCACGTCACAGGTCGCAGTGGAATTTTAGTGGAATTTATAAATTAAAACAAAAATGTCTAGGGATCAATTCGGCGCAATGAATAGGAAGGAAAATCTTCAGGCAGGAGTACCTGGAATTAATTAAAGGGAGGCCATAAACTTGACCATCTTCTCACACTTTTTGGAAATTGCTTTATGCAAAGGCGTTTGGTTCTCATGATTCACCACGTTTAGGATTCGTCTCGTGGGGTC
>JAANSN010003882.1:0-16878 GCA_036850665.1 Dicranocentrus wangi | reverse complement strand
ATAAATTTTATTTATAGAGAAATCGTTCATTCGTGTTTCGTGTGTGGAGACGGTTTATTTCCGGTCAATAAAAGGATATCACGCTTTTGTTGATTTATTTTAATTGGTTTTTACGAGTACCACGTGGGGTTATTGGGAAAACGGATTTGTCCGGGGTTATTATTATTATTCCCTTTATTGCAGATAGCGGTTTATCCATATTACATTACAAGTTAGTAATTAGTTAAAAAGAAACAAGAAATTAGTCATGATAAATCAGTTGAGGTATTATAGTGTACAAAATGCATACTACATCATCAATGTAATATTAAATCCCCGGAATGTTCACTAATATGGTATAATAATATCATTGACCAGTTCCAACTTTTGCACAGGTCCTCGTAGTACCTACAGCTATTCCAATTTCCATCGGGCAAATGCTAAATCTGTAAATTTTCTGTCGCATATTTGTTCCATTTTTTCCGCGTGGCGTGTGGTACTCTTTCGTTCAGCTTGGTTGCCTGCATTAAAAGGGTTGAACGCTCGTCTGCCTTTCCCCTTTATCGTTATCGTTCCTCATAATTCAGACATCTTTCATGCCAAAATTAAATCAAACGTGATAGCCACAAACAAGACAAGCAGGTAAGCAAGCACACACGTGGGCGATTCATTTATCATCTTTGTTCCGTATCCTCCAGTATCCTATTCCACTTTCCATCGGGTAAATGCAAGGAAGGCAAATCCTCGGGGTAAATGCGTTAAATTTTGCTGTCGCTTTTGTTCCATGTCTTCCGCATGGCTTGCAGTGTTTTTCTGCATTCAAACGGTTAAACGATCTTCTGCCTTTCCTCTTAATTAGGGTTACCCAAAGTGACTAAACAGTATATATACAGGGCTTTCTTTAATGCCCGCACCTATATGGGAATTACATGGGAAAATTTTCGTTGTCATTGCACCGTTCAAGCCAACTTAACAACTGAAACTTTTTTTCTGTGGTGTTTCCCATGTAGTTTCTCATATATGTGCGGACATTAAAAAACGCCCAGTATATTCTTTTTTTCCATGGTGTTTCCCATGTAATTTCTCATATATGTGCGGACATTAAAAACGCCCAGTATATAAATCCGAGATGTAGGTACTCACCGAGGTTATCATACTTGATGAGAGTGTTGGAGGATGGCTTCCTCTTCTGGTGCATGGACCTCCTTGGAAGAGTGACGTAGCCGTGCGGAATGATAACGGTCTCGTTCCCAGGAGTAGTAGTAGTACCACTCCCACCAGGACTCAAGCTCCCCCTCGGCTCAGAACAGACAGAAGAGGGTCTCTGAAGAGGGCTGCCGCTGTAAATGCCAGCGGGACTGGCACTCCTCCCATTATTATTCCTGAGAAACGCGAGCCTGCGTAGCGCATCAGAACCACCAGGCTTGTAGGTTAGAGCGTAGTTGTCGTAGACGCTCATCTCGTCGTCAGCAGGAAAGTGAGGAGTGGTGTACGCGTCGTGGTCATTGCTGGTCTCGTACATCCCGGCGTCTGCACCGCTGATGAGTAAATCTGGAGTCGGTCTCGACCGCATCATTGCCAGCTCTTCTTCTTCCTCTTCCTCCTCCTCCTGTCGCTGCTTGAGTAATGGGACCTGAACCAAATCATAACTCGTAAGCGTGTGTGTTTTGTTTGTAAATTGTGGTGCACTGGCTCAGGGGTTATCTTAAGCATTGTTACAGATAGAGAAACACGAAATTTACACACACTCACGCATAGACACCGTAATTTATACTATTTTTTTTAGCTTATATTTTAAAAATGTAGCACTTGCACGAGATCATCATTCTCCTGAATGTGTTGCAGAGTCTTGATTATTATCATAATTTTTTTGTGTCCACAACCGAAATATCATGTGAAATATTTGTAAAGAGTAGTTATTTTAAAAACCCGTATACACTTAAGTCTTGTCGCCTGTAGGGCGCGTAATAGTACTCCCCCCTCCTCCACCTCCTCCGATCATGATCACTCTCGTTCGAAAGTCCTGTAGACACGACACCTTCTGATCCATGCTACTCATCTGCTCCTGCTTCTTCTGCTCCCCTCTGCTCCCGCTGCCGCACTCGCAGAATTCCAGCGGAGGAGGTGGACCTGATCCACCGCCACCTGAACCATTCACGAAATCCCTCTGGTGCTCACTGATACTGCTCGAAGGGGGAGGTGGAGGTGGCGGCACTATCAGGTCGCAAATGTCTGGAGAATTGTTGACCTGATGGTGGTGGTGGTGGTGGTGTTGGGGGGAGGATGGAGTGTACGAGTTCCTGTTCTGAGTGTACACCACCGTGTCGTACATCATATTATCCGACTGGTTTTGCTGCTGCTGCGCGTACTTCCTGTACACCACCTGCTGGTTTCCCTCGTCGTAGTCGTAGTAGCGGGGGGAGGTCGCGTTGTTCAGGGTCGCGTACCTGTGGCTGTGCTGGTGGTGGTGGTGGTAGTCGTGCTGCTGCGATGGAAGCACTCTCGTCGTCCCGTACGTGTACCGAGGCATTGATCCTACTTGCTGGTAGTTCCCCTGGTAATTCTGCTGCTGCTGCTGGTGGTGGTGGTGATGGTGAGGGTCCACGGAGCCGTACCGTTGCTGCGGGAACGTGATTGTCTAATACCGATTCAACAATCAACCTCCACCATTTTAAACACTATCCAGAATTTTACTCACATTTAGTTAGGCAGTGTGCGAAAGTTCACAAATTATGTTTACGCTACTTGCTTACGGATACCCTTTCGCATACTGCCTATTCATTTTAACTTAATCGGGGTATTTAAAATAAACATTGTAATTTACGACACGAACAACATTTGGTCATTAAACTTAACAAAACTCATGCATGCGTGCAAAACGCGAACACAAAATGTTTCTTGTGAATTATAAAGTCTTCACATACATTTAGTTAGGCAGTGTGCGAAAGTTCACAAATTATGTTTACGCTACTTGCTTACGGATACGTTTTCGCATACTGCCTATTCATTTTAACTTAATCGGGGTATTTAAAACAAACATTGTAATTTACGACACGAACAACATTTGGTCATTAAACTTAACAAAACTCATGCATGCGTGCAAAACGCGAACACAAAATGTTTCTTGTGAATTATAAAGTCTTCACAGGGTCATTTGAAAAGTTGCGACAAACAGTTTCCAAAACTAAATGGATAATAATTTTCATTCTTTCCTTAATTTCGTTTTCAAATATGTCTACATGGAAAATTGAGTTTCGTAGCAAGCTTGGTTTGCGCATTTTGTTTCCTCGTAAATTTTCAGATGGCCCTGTAAATCTAAATCTAATTACATTAGCAAGAAACCAAATTTTAACATATTTTGCGGAGAAAAACTTAAAAACTTTTAATTTACGACACGAACAATATTTGGTCATAAAACTTAACAAAACTCATGCTCAACTAGTATGCATGCGTGCAAAACGCGAACACAATATCTTAAGTCGTGTGTACAGGGTCATTTTATATTTGAAATGGCCCTATAAACCTAAATCTAATTACATTAGCAAGATACCTAATTTTAACAAATTCTACGGGGAAAATCTTAAAAACGAGTGACAATATCATTCATGCCATGTAACTTGATCTACTAACTCACCGATAAGATGTGATGTGACCCACATGAGGAAATTGCATTCCTGGAATATTTGGGTCTCATCTATTCACATTTCGTACATATACAAAAATAATAAGTTTACAACAGTAAATTTAAAACAAATTAAAATTAGACACATATCCTTAACATGCTAACAAAATAAATCTCGTGTAACTAAATCATCATGCCAAGCAATTTAACCTACTAAAATATAAACTACATATTTAAATTAACATCAAAATCAATCGAGAAATTAAAAAAGGACAATAAATGGATTTAAATTAACACCAAAAATTCACAATCAAACGATTAGCCAAGGGAATGATTTAAGAAAGAGAAATAATTAGTTACCTGTTCAAAGGGCCTTTCAGAGTCAGTGTCGACAGCAGCGGGGTTGTTGGGATCGGGGTCCTTTCCAATGGGCTGTGCCTCTTCCCTAGTGGCAGTGACAGCAGAGTCCCCGTTTACTGTTTTGACGACGCCTTTGACGACGCCATCTCTGTCCCTGCCCCTGGCCCCCCACCTCCAGACGCAGACGCCGCCGACAACGAGCCCAACGAGGAGACTGACGAAGACGACGGCAATGACGAGGTAGATGAGTAGGTTGCCAGTGGACCTGTCCCGCTCGTGGATCATGCCGCCGTCCTTGAAGACGACAAAGCCGGAGAGACCAGCCTCGTCAACGGTGACGGTGAGGTTCCTCTCGACGACCCCTCCAGAGTTGGACCCGACACAGACAAACTCGTTGTCGTGCTTGCTCACCGTCAAGTTGACCATGACGGTGTTGTGGTGATTATTGTGTTGTGGCTCTCCGAACATGTCTCCAGACACAACGGCCCCTCCGATAGACTCCTGGACGACCCTCCCGTTCTTGACCCACTTGACGTCTGGGGGAGGGTCCCCTCTGACGACGCAGCTGAGCACGAGCGTGTTCTCCATCGCGACGATGCTGTCCACGATCTTGCCGTTCGCGAGGATGTGGATAATCTCAGGCTTGCAGGAGAGCTCCTCGAACCCGTCCCACTGCGAGTTGAAGAGACTGAGGGGCTCGGAGCACTTGATGTCCGGCTCGTAGAACTTGTTCGAGACGACGTAGTCGCGGAGCGGCTTGAGCTCGCAGTCGCAGACCCAGGCGTTGCCCCTGAGGAGCAGGCTGCTTAGCCTAGGAAGGACCTGCGGGTTCAGGTTGGAGAAGAGGTTGTACGAGAGGTCGAGCACCTTCAGGTTCCTCAGCCCGGTGAACGCGTGCTGGCTAAAGTTGGTGAGGGAGTTGTGGCTGAGGTCGAGCGTGTTCAGGTACTCGAGTACAGGGAACTCCTTCACCGTGTGCAGCTTGTTGTTGTTCAGCTTGATGACCCTCAGCCGCACGTTCGTGGAGAAGACGATCGGGTCGACGCTCTCGATCTCGTTGTGAGACAGGTCCACCTCGATGAGTATCCTGAGGTTGTTAAGCGCGAGCTCGTGTATCCTCGTGATGCGGCAGCTCTTGAGGTACAGCTTCTGCAGGTTGATGAGGTTCGCGTGCGTGAACGCGTTGTCCTGGATCTGGCTCAGCTTGTTCCCCGTCATGTCCAGGATCTGGATGTCGTTGGACAGGATCGGCAGCGTGTTCATGTTCGACTTTTGGCAGTCCGCGAGCCTCTTCCCGCTCGACCACGTGCACCTGCACGACGCTGGGTAGCGGTTCATGCACTCTGACGTCCAGTCCGTCCATGTCGGACGCGGTAACACTCCCACCGCCACCTACCACCACCACCACACAGATCACCACCACGCTTCTTCCCATGTTCCTCTCTCTCTCTCTCTATCTCCTCTCCACACTACCTCCAACGCTCATTTCGACTTCTCCAGATTCAAACTCAGATCTACTTCCAGCATTTACTCCAGGCAGGCGGGTTACTACTCCTCCTCAGTGGAACCCCAACAGACTGATTGATTCCAGTGTAAAAAAACCTGGAAAAATATAACGAGAGTACAAAAACCCCGTCAGCAACAATAACAATTCCCACGATATATCCGCATGCACCAAAAAAAATCCCAGCAAAAACTAAGATGTTACGGACTGATAAGCAAAAGTAAATTTTTATCCCCACAAGAAAGAAGGAAAAGTCGACGAAACAATCGTGTGTTTTGGTGGACAATATATAGTAGAAAAACTCACGGTAGTGTGGAGTGTTACGTGTTGATGAAGAAAAAAACTGGTTAAAGTAGGATTTTTGATGTCAAGTGGGCATACATATTGCATACGCTCGCACACACTTGTGTCCAAAATCGCCCGACTATTTCCCTATTATATTCTAATAAATTCTCTCTATATATATCTATCTAAAACGGGGAATATTATTATGATTTTGTTTGGCCTGGACAAAAAATGCCTCTTAAAAAAAGAGTGGTAGTAATAGGTTGGTTAGTGTGTAGTAGTGTCCATATATATAGCGTATCGATCAGGTTGTGCAAGTGATGTTGGTTATTATTATGCTTCTTCTGTATTGGGTAGAGTGGAGTAATATAGTGCACACACATTCCTGTGAAACTAGAGGCAGCAGCAGCAGCAGCAAGGATCTAACGAGCATACAAATTGGTCTCCGTTTAAAAAAACCAATTCCCCAGCATTAGTCCTATTTACGGATATCACAAATACATACTCTCGTCGACCTCGCCATCATTCCGCTCCTCTATACGTGTTTATATTCTCTCGCTGTGCAGTTTACTTTTTTTTTTGTTACGATACTACTACTCGTGTGTAGCAGAGTGTGCTCGTGTTTATTGCTCTGCGAGTGGTGAACATGTATATACGAATCCTATAGCATGAACACACATATATGGGCTACGTGAGTTTGGTGTGAGCAATATGCACCGTGTCTACAGCACTTTGATATGATTATGATAGAATGTAAAAAAAAAGAATATAATATTGTGGAGAACCGTAGTACTTCTCCACTCCGTTTCTCTTCTCTTTTTACTACACGCGCCTGTGTGCTCCTCATTTTTACAACGAAACGGATGGAAAATATGTGAAATGTGTGTGTGTGTGTGTGTGTGTGCTCCCTCTCTGCTCAGGACTTTTTACGGAGATCTGGTACGGATGGATGCTTGCATCATCATCTCGAGAGAGAGATATTTGGAGAATACTACTTTGTGGATAGCTAGATATCATTATACATTCTACATACACGTACGTGCTCCGTGCGGGCAGATTCTCTCTGACGGGGTTGTCATACGCTCTACATCTCATTCCAAGCCCATCCATTTCACTTTTTTCACTGGATTCCATGCTCCGGGAACTCTAACAACGCTTTGCCCCTGTCCTTACACTATGTTATCATGTTTATTCTCTTTTCCAGATGGACCAGCTCAGAAAATTGTATGATTTTCCTCGCGCAACCCTTTGACCCCGTGCTGATCACTTAAACGGTCAATCATATTACGAATGTTTAATACTTTTAGTATGAATGCGTGTCAATTTACTAAAATTAAGTGACATTGACCGTAAACTTTATCTATCTAATTTGCTCGTGTCCTGCATGGCCCCACATGTCAGCATTGTCCCTGCTCAGGTCAGCCAGTTTAGTGCGTAGCGTTAAATATTACGTTTTTTTGTATGAATGCGTGTCAATTTACTAAAATTAAGAGACATTCACTGTAAACTACCTATATCTATCTAATTATAACAAAAAAATTCTCGTCCTGCATTGCCCCATACGACAGTTATATTACGCTACATCCGTACCACCACGTCACGTACCAAATGCCCCCATAAAAGGCTTGCCAGTTTAGTACGTAGCTTAAGTATTTAGTACTTTTAGTATATATGAATTTTTTAGTATGAATGCGTGTCAATTTACTAAAATTAAGTGACATTGACCGTAAACTTTATCTATCTAATTATAACAAAAAAGTTCTCGTCCTGCATTGCCCCATAAGCAGGTACAACGCCACATCCGTACCACCACGTCACGTACCAAATGCCCCCATAAAAGGCTTGCCAGTTTAGTACGTAGCTTAAGTATTTAGTACTTTTAGTATATATGAATGCGCGACAATTTACTAAAATCAAGTGACATGGGCCGTGCAGGTTTATCACTATCTATTTAACTATAACAAAAAATGCTGTCCTGCATTGCCCCGTATGTCAGCATACCCCACCAATCCACCGCCACGCAACTATTATAGTAAAAATCCCTGACTGTCACGTACCAAATGACAATAAAACACTCTCCGATTCAAAACATAAATAGTAAAATGCTGGACAGTTTTCGCGTGACAAGTATAAAGGGGGCGTGGGATCTAGTATCACGTATAAATGGCTAGTATAAATTAGATGATGGTGGTGGAGGGAGGAGTAGTTGTGTTTTGTATATACGTGAAAAAAAAGAAGGAATATTAGTAAATGTGCTGGATGGAGGCAGGCTAGCGTAACACATTAGTGTGCGAGAAAAGAAGGTACGATTGTGGAAGAAGGAGGCAGGCAGGCAAGCAGGACTCTCTCTCCTCTTCTCTCGCTTCCTTCTCGGATGGAGAAAGAAACCACCGCAATATACATACATACATATTATATTCATCTCGAGAAACAGATGAAATATACAACGAGAAAATTTATTTTCCTGGAGCACACATACACACACGTCCGAACCAAGAGACAAGATCGATACAAACAAGTTACTAAAAACATATACACACACACACACACGACTTTCCCCACTTTCTTATCTTTTTCTCTCCCCCGAAAAAAGTAGTTTTTTTATGTGGACCACATATGTATTATTCCCGAGGAGCATATATATTCGCTGAGAAAGAGTCATCAATAATTAAAGGATCGAGAGAGATGTGTGTATACACGTCAATTTAGGAATGTGAAATACGAAGCGTTTCGCCAGAGAGAGGTCCCATATCATCATCCGACCAAATGAACCCAGCGACATGTGTTAACAAATCATCCGTCCATCCATAAACATTGCACCCACAGCCAAAAAAAAATGTAAAATCTCATCATCATAACATGATCGCATAATATATTCTAAAAATAATCGCACCTGTGGCAAGTACAGCATATGTACACGCTACACAAATATTTGATGCAGCCTCTCTGAGGAGAAAAATGACGAGACAGATTTGCAATATGTACGATGCAACTTTCCTCTTCTCTCCTCCTTGCTCACCAGCCAAAAAAGAAACTGTATTCTCCAAACTTATTGCAAACGCGATACTACGCCCACGGGTGACTTCACGGGATAATAACAGGCTAAATCGTCTGTTGAAAAGTTGCGACTTCTCGGCAGAGAGATACCACGAACGAACGACACGAGAACGACCCGCTCTTATTTTTTCTCCACAACACCACCACCAAACTCCAATATCTTATCCAAACATGCTTCACCGAGACACACACGTAATATTTTAAACACTCTCGTTTCATTTCTTTATCTTACCGTTCAACTACACGCTCAACTACCGGAATCAACGACTTGATTATATTCTCCACTTGAACAGGCTGCAATAACCGACCAACGTTTTGCCCCCTCTCCAAAATTCTCTCCAAAATTCCCTCATCTCAAATGCACATGCTGGGTCGGAAATGCACTGAAATCAAATCGTCTCTGTAACTACAGGGCGTTTCGAAACGGGATGCAATACGACAAATAAAAATGTTATTGAGAAAGTTTCCCCATGTCATTTCTCGTATTGCAACCCATTTCGAAATGCCCTGTATGTGTCGCAAGCATTCCCATGCATTCCAAGTGGCCAATATTTTATGTTACGTAGCTACGCAACCCGTTTCCCAAACTGTAGAAATTAAGTGCACGTCTCTAACTAAACCCTCTAAATTGTTCGTTGAATGCATGCACCCTAAAACCAACGCAGAAATTAAATGCACACACGACGAGTAAAATGCACTAGTAAAATGCACGAGTTAAATGTTAGCAAAAATTAAATGCACATGCACGCAATGTTATCAAAAATCCCAGGGAATCCCAGTGAAAATGAGAAATGTTGAAAATGAGAGATTGCATAAGAAGTCGAGTTATTCTAAAGTGGAATGTGATGCACTTGAGAAATTTGCGGATAGAAATGTGAATATTTATGAGTGCATGTGGTGGAGTGAGAGAGGCTATGAAACAAGCCGACATATATACGCTTCCGAAGACGGTGTATATACATATATCTCCGGAGAACGTCTTAATTCACATCACACACATATGAGTAACGTGTATAACGCGAACGTGGGCGTAGTAGCAGTAGCGCACATAAAAGCCGTATGGAAAGTATAAAAATTTGAGAGGAGAAGGAGTGATAGCCAAAAGCAATATTAAAAAAACGCATAATGTCGTGCTGTATATGTAATTTCGAAAAGGGGGAAGAAGAAGAAGAAATGTGTCTAAACTAGTCGATGATGTTCAGGAAACGGGATATGTTTTCGAGCAACGCGATATCGTGTTCACCACACGTCCAAGTCGTTCCTGGGTAATTTTTTTTCTTGCCCTGTTGCTAGCTGATATTTTATAACAAGGTTCATCTTCTTGTGTAAATCATATTATTATCTCGGTCGGGGCTCCACACACCTCTTCAGAGAGACAAACTCGTTTAATATATCCCGTCCTCTTCGTTCAGCGTCATATCATCCTCTCCTCAACAACAACAAAAAAAATTACTCCTCAATTATTAATAATACCGGTTAATTAGCATATCACTCGGGAAGGAAGAAAAAAACCCAGATTCGATCGGTCTTGGGGATAAAATGGCTACACCTGCCGAAGCTAAACTGATCAAGTGTCAAGGCACTGGGCTCGCCAATGGATTTGCTGGTAAGTCAATCGTCAATTTCAAATTTTTCTGTTTCATGTCTTTTAGCACGTATTTGGTTGTGTGTGCAGAGGGTCCAAACAAGTTCACAATCGGCACGAACGACAAGCACGACGTGACCCAGCTGCAGATCGGCTTCGACGGCCCCTCCCAACCGGAAGTGAAGCTGGTGACGAAGAAGGACAACGCTGTGGACGTGACTTACACGGTGAACGTCGCTGGCGACTACAAGATCCACGTGAAGTACGGCGAGCACTACATCCACGGGTCCCCGTACAAGTGCAAGATCCTCGGCGATGTTAAAGCCTCCGTCGCTAAGGTCAAGGTCACTGGCGCCATCAAGGAGGCGCTCAGCGGGAAACCAAACGAAATCAACATTGACGGCAGGGAGGTCGGCATCTCCGGTACAACTATGCTAAACATTCACATGCGTTTCTATTCTATTTAGTCTATTCTATTCTATGCACATTAATTAAGATAATGATTAATAATGATACGGGTGTTTTGCAGGAGGGCTGTCAGCGCACATGGAGGGTCCGAGCAAGCCCGACTTGGAGTTCAAGAACCAGGAGGACGGCCAGGTGATTTGCACCTACAAGCCGACTGCCGCTGGGAACTACAAGCTCCACCTCAAGTTTCAGCATTACCACCTCCCAGGTACGCTCTACTACACACCTCCAACATACCTCCACAGAAAGTTAGTTACTCTCCACATAAGTTACAGTAATTTAACATAAATCCGTGTTTGTTTAGGGAGCCCGTTCACAGTGGTGTGCCAGTAGAGTCGCGACAAGCAACAATATATTATCCCGATGATAATAATAATAATATTTCCAGCAGCCACCGCCGCACAAGTGCTAACATTGAAGCAGCTTAATAAGAAACCATATCATTTGAAATATAATTAAACACAGCATCAGGTAAACTCAATTGTAACAAACCAATAAAATACTCGTTAAAACAAAACACGACACGATCACGTTTCTCTATATTCCACGTACACAAACATTCTAGATTCTCACGTTTTCTAAGTAAATAGCATACGCACAAGCACTCACCACGCCATTCATTCACCACTCACATCTACACGCTCCTGATGCTCCTATTTACATATTTTGTGTGTGTTCAATAAAAATGCTCAAGAATGATATGCTCGAATGGTTTCTATCACTCTAAATGCCTCATTTCAAAATGCGAATTGTAAACCCGGAATAACTCATCCCTGAAGCGTAACAACAAAAAACCCAGAATAACTCTCCCAGACGGGTTACACCAAAAACCCAGAATAACTCACCCCAGAAGCGTGACAACAAAAAACCCAGAATAACTCACCCCAGAAGCGTGACAACAAAAACCGAGAATAACTCACCCCAGAAGCGTAACAGTAAAACCGCAGAATAACTCAAAACACGTCAGTTATTTTATGGTTCCTAATGAATACAAGTTTTTATTATTTAGATATATCCGCCGAATCTCATTTATCTTGAAAGATCACAAGTGATTTGTATAGCGCATACACATGTCCATACAAAATATTAATTAATCCAGTCATGCAATATATATTCTTATTCTGATAATATCATCATCATCATAAACACGGTATAAAATATTATAAATGTTTGTTTGTGTAGTAGTAGTAGTAAAAAAAACTAGAAAGTAGATCCGTCTCCAGTGGGGTCGAGGATCCAGGGGTAGTGGCGAGGGCACTCCACGCAAGTGAACAATCTGAGAGTCTCCCCAGGAAGCTCGCGGGTGGTCAGTGGACAGGCGTTTGGAAGAGAGCAGTACGGCTGGCCCTTCACGTCACACTTTTCCTTCCACTCCTGGAAGTCCCGGAGACCCGTCAGCTCGGCTGGGTTCTGCATCCATTGGATCACCTACTCGCAACAACACAAACTTGTAATTATCATACACTCCACCTTTGATTACACATTCATGGAGAATGGAACACTGACCTGAAGCATGGTAACAAAATACACGTCGCTCCTGGCCAACATTTCGTCGATGAACTTGACGAGCTCATCCCTGAACTCCTTCTTGCTCTTGAGCCAACTGGCGTGGAAGTGAAGTCCGAGAGGAGCCCTGTTGGTGCTGTGGTGTCTGTTGAAGTTGTGCCTGAGGAGCCTGGCGAACTGGTCCCCAGTCTGGATGTTGGAGCAGGAGGACACCATGTGACAACCTGGGAGGCTCTCGTCAAACGTGGGGTCGTCTCTCCTGTCCAACTCGTTCATCACCATTTCCCAGACGGGGTGGGACCGGGATGGGCAGTTTTGCGCATTCCCGTGGCACTTGTGCGGCATGCGGAAGTAGAGAGTGTATGGCCAGATTGGAACTCGGCCCAGCGGCGCCGTGATACTCGCGTCGTACACGAAGAACTACAACAACAAATAATAGCAAATAGTTGTGGATACCGGGGCATCATGAGAATCATGTAGTAGTAGACTGGATAAAGTCGTGGTATTATTTATTTACCTGATCAGCCATCATCTCGAACTGCTTGTTCCCACCGACACGGAGGTAAGGAGCCCTGACTCCGATGATCGACCCGTCAGTGATGTTGGCGAACCTCTCGATGACGAGCCTGTTGCCAGCCATCTCGGCGAGCCAGTCGTCGTACGAGCCCTCGGTCCAGTACTTTGGGTCGTCCTTGTTCGTCACGGAGAACGAGGCGATCTCGTTCCCTTGTCGGTGGAGCTCCTACAAACGCCACAATCTCAAAATTACTAACTACTCTCGTGTATAAGTAACGTGAGTGTGGATACATACCTGAACAGCGGAGTAGTTGGTGTACTTGTGAGAGACGAAGTAGGTTCCCTTGATCTGGCACCCGTTCGGGTTGACCCTGTTCCCGTTGAAGATCTCCGAGTAGAGGTCGACGTTGTCCACGTTGATGGCCCCGTTGAACGTGATCGTGATCATTTGCGGCACGTTCGTCGGCTCCAGACCTCCTGGAATGCGGGTCCCGTCAGCCGAGCAGTAGCAGTCTGGCAGCACGCACTGGTTCGTGTCGCACTCGGGCGCTCGGTTCGGGTCCGTCTCCACCGCTAATCAAAAAACGATTCTTTGTTAAGCGGAATTCTAATAAAAGAGACAAACTAAAAAATCATTCTTACTGCAGGCGTTCTCGTCGGATCCATCGGAGCAGTCAGTCTTGTCGTCGCAGAAGAGCGCCTTGTCAATGCACTCTCCGTTTCCGCACTGGAGCTGCTTCTCGGGGCACACCGGCTCGTCCGTCACCAGGTTCGGAAGCACCTTCCTCGGCTCTGAAAAAACACCATTCGAGATTTATTAAACCTAATTAATGACAATTGGTAGTAGTAGTCCATATGTTGGTTTGTGGTGCATACTCTCAAGCTTGTCGCAGTTGGAGACGCGTCCCTTCCAGTCGCAAGTCTGCTTGAAGATGTCAAAGGCGAGTCCGTTGGGGCACTTGACGCCAGCAAGTCGGATGGAGCCAGTGAGCCCAGCCCTGTCGCACCTGACGACATCCCTGCAGTCGCCCTCAGTGGTGAGGCGGAAGTACTCGTCTTCCGGCCTGTCCTTACACAGCTTTTCAATTTGCTGGGCGTTCGGGTGGATGTTGTTATGGGAGGAGCCGCCGCCGCCGCCGCCGCTGTTGCTATCGGAATCTTGGGCGTTCACCACATTCTGCACCACCACCACCAAACAACACGTTAGTAACAGTTTTAGCCTCATTTCACACACACACACAGACACACACCAATTTAGCAAGTGGGGCAATCCTAATTTTTTTTCACTTTTTGGAAAGTAGAGTGAATTACGCAAGCGAAGTATGAAGTGGTAGAGTGTGTGAGGGAGAGGGGACCGACAGGAGTTGCACGACTACACTGCGGAGTGGTCGGGGAGCGAATGACTTGAGATTCACAGGGCGGATTCTTAAAGAGTTTTTCAATCTTGTGACTCCTGCTACCCCTCACTCAAGTCGTCGCTTGCATACACACATCTCAAAAATCAAATCTCACTCAAGTGATCCCATCGTCAAGTGAATGCACGGTGAGAGAAAGTGAATGGACTAAACATATTCATATACCCTTTGCATACACATTCTTGACCATGGCGTACCACCGCTATTCTTGCACACCACTTTCGATTATCATTATTCTCTTATTACGTATTGTTATTACGGTGCTCCTCAGACTGGCTAGGGGTACATACACTGCTCCTTGCTTACTGCTTGGTGAGGCATGAAGAACCGGTTTACACACATTATTACCATCATTCTCGCAACTGACTGATTATATAACCGTTCGATTCCCTTCAACTCCACTGTTGCAACCATCAAAAAATTTGTTATCTCCACACACCATCTCGATACATTAATGTTGCGTATTGCAGACACGGAACCGATCAAAACTAGCATGATCGCGCATTTTTTTTCTCTATTCTGATATTTTTTGGGATTCAATTATTTCGTGTTGCACTTATAATAATAACCGCAATAATCGCACGAACATATCGGGAATTATGTTATTATTAATGGGTGCAACGGAGGCACTTGATCTTGAAATATATATATTCTATTCTTGAAGATATACAGGCAAATCCGTCATGCGGAAACAATGTGGATATAAAACTCTATTTTGGGATAAGAAGTGAAAGGGTTTCGTATTCAGTCAGAGATTCACGAACGAGACTTACGAGATATATATAGCATGTATGCATTCGTTTTAGCCTATTGTTGTTCTGCCAGAAGGACATGTTTTCTTCTTTGGGGGGTTTTCAATGACTTGCGAGAACATACTACACCTCCTCACCACTCCTACTACTTCACTAATATCCCTACAGTTACTCTCTGCATGCCATTTCCAGATTGGACCGGTTCTCCATCGAAAACGAAAGTGTACGCGTTAATTTTCCCGAGGTTTTTCGAAAATATTTTTGAGAGAGAAAAAGGTGAGAGGAGGAGGAGGAGGGATAAATATCGTCGTGGCTGTCCTTCACACTCTCACTCTCTCACCATCATCATCATCATCATCATCATCACGATCGCTTCCTATTATCATTTCGATTACTGAGTATGTGAATGCGCCACGCAGCCCACAAGTGACGAGGATTATAATAGGAAGTAGTGAGTGCATGCACAATAAACTCTGTAGCACGTAGAACGACAGAGACACAGCTTCCTTGTGTGTGGTCACAAAACTGAGCCAAACGCATTCAAAGGGTGGAGGTCCACTTAATTATACATGCAAGTCAGGACGTACGGATATTTTAACAATCTTTTTAACACTCTTCATTGAGTGGTTTTTTTCCACACTGCGGATATACTGGAACCACACTGCTGCTGCTGCGGTGGCTAAAAAAACCGGTTTCCTGATTCACGTCATGAAAAAAATTACATTCATTGACATTTGCCATTAACTTAGTTTTTTTTACAAATTTTTACCTAGCGCATGTGCAAGATTTCCGTCAACTCCCAACACGTACTACTTATATGCTGGAGGAAAAAAAATCCATGCGATGATGACCGCTTTGGGTTTTGAGGAAATTTTGTTGGGACGACGCGAGAGAAGTTGAGTTTTGTTGGAATCAGGTTTTGTGAAATCTCACTGTCCTTGGTGCACACTTTCTAGAAACCCCTAATTCTGAATTTAGCTTCACCCCTTTCCAATACGCAATTCGTGTCAATGATAAACCAAAAATGACCAATGCCACACTAAAGTAACATAAACTCGTGAAAATTGTGTAAAAATGGGCGCAATCAAAGAAGCGTGTATTTTATAAAGATTTTATTATTATAACTATTTATTTCTCCGACATGTATAATAGTAGTAAGTATAACCACTCGGACGACCAGTTAGAATAATAACACATACTCGATTGAAACTTTTGATTATCTCGTATACACACCCTCATCGAATATATCTATATATAGATCACATAAAACAAGTACACCCAAGATTACAAACTTGATCATCATCACATCCACCAACTACCACATATTTTACTACGCTCATTATTATCCTACTACAAAATCACACTCGCTCTGACTTACCATCCAACCTTCTCAACAAAAAATATAATATAACTATGTGTATTTCCAATAAATGGAGAAAATTATAGTCAACTTGTTAAAAACAATAATAAAAACAAAAGGAATTTAATAGGTTTGTAAATAATATCTAATCATATAAGCAGCTCATCAGATTGTTATTAAAAACATCAAGAATATATATCAAGTCTTATTTCAAATAGAACCAATTCAAACAAAAACTTTATACCTCTCTCATCCCGTCCATTTAAAAACACGATATTATTATTTAATAAAAAACGCATCCATGTCCAATAACCGAGTCTTGCATATATATCGCAAGTCTCGGTCCAGCAACTCAGAAATTAAAAACGCAATTACATAAATCCTGTCTCAAATATTCTCTGGAAATTACATGCACACGACAGTAACATGTTGCTTCACTAAATTTGCTCTCATCATTTTTGTTTTTTTT
>JAANSN010003881.1:0-16882 GCA_036850665.1 Dicranocentrus wangi | reverse complement strand
TAGTAGTAGTGTACATGGACACACGAGTGTGCTATGCTTGCTTTTGCCTTTTTCTTATCAATTTTTTTCAGGCTGTGTGTCCACTGGTGAAGTTGGTGAATTTACGACATTAAATATTTTTCCTTCACATATAAGACGAAAACAAAAAAGAAAAACTCTGCTAGCCTTTGCCTCTGTCTGACTGTCGTTGGTTGGCATGTAATACATCAAACACTATCTTGTTGAAGAATCAAGCGAGACTCTCGCTCTCCGTCCGTCCGTACCTCTCCCTTTCTTCCTATATCCATAAAATAATCCATGTATTCGCAAACTGTGTGGATTTTCCCCAACAAAAAAACTCTCCTCTCTCTCTCTCTCTCTCCATATTAACTACACCATTGCATTGTTTTCTGTTGTTTTTTGGTGTATTTTATGTATTCAATGTTTTATCAAATGGAAATTCAATTACAGCTGAAAACCACCACAAAAAAAGTCTAGCGTTTGGAAAACCAGGTTTTTTTTTTATTAATTCTCTGCTGCCTGTAACCTTACTCTACCTTGACTAACCGGATTTGTTGTGGAGAGAGAGAAGAAAAAAAAATGGTAAAAAATTATGAAAGCTAATCAAATACACATCATGCACAAAATTAATGGTTTCAATTTAATAAAAATTATAATCCTTTCCAACGAAAGAGTCAAAATAGTGAAGGAGAAGAAAGAGAGAGAGAGAGTGTGTGTAGGCAGGCAGGCAGTCAAGGTTTCCTTTCCTTGCGTTTCGTGGCGAGTTTTTTTTTTCTTTTTTGCTATTGTCCAGCCACAGCGAGAGCGAGTGTTTAAGGGAAGGGCTACAAGAATCAGTCTGCGTTTTTCGGTTATCAGTCAGTCAGTCTCTCTGTAATTAATTTAATAGCTAGTCAGCCACTCTGCCTTTTGTTTTTTTCCATTTTCCCTCTAGTCCCAATATTATATTACATTGATAAACCACCACCACCACCACTCGACTTTTAATGTATAATATCTATGTATATATGCATAATCCCAATTTTCATATTCCCTCTTGCTCAACGCAACAACGTTCTCGGCTCGCCGCCGCTGTACGCGTCGACTAAAATTTAAGCTTTGCACGCAAAAGGCTATCTGCAAGTTTCGTCTAAAAAAGTTGGAGTTTTAGTTGGTGGAGTGTGGAGAGTTGTGTGTGCTGTTGTGTGTGTCCTGAGGAAATCCTCGTGTTTTGCCTTGCTTTTGCTTGCTGCTCTTGCTCCTGCTGTTGCCTTGTGAAATGTTGACATGTAAAACTGGTATGGAGTGGTGTGCATGTGTGCGATAATAATGAATAATGCATAAAACACTTTACTTGCAACACCACCACCACTACCAAAAAAACTCTGTTTTAGTCTGTGAGTTTCAAGAGTGAAAAATTGTTTTTCCGTGCTTTGAGCATGTAAAATTCCACTTAAACTCTGATCCACGCAGGTATGGCGAGCGAGAGATGAAGCAAAGGGAGAATATATATGTTACACAAAGAAATAAGAATAAGAGTGCGCAATGCAACAACCCCCGGTGTAATTTGTAATTCCCTTTTTCATTCAAATTTTTTACACAAACCGTATAATTAGCTTATCTCCAGTAAAAGAGAAAAAAAATATAGGATGTCGTGAGGGTGGCAGTTCGTGGGGCGCAGGCCCATTTTCATTTTACGCCCAAAGACAACAAAAAAACGAAAAAACTGTCATTGTTGGGTTTGACAGGAATTTAGTGAATCAGACCAGAGTCTGACTAGAATTAATTTGCGATTCGTGTCATCAACTTTACCTACCTACTACCTAGTACCTACCTACCTTCAATTTCAGACATTCGCATTTTTAGAAATGATCCATTCATTTTTGCACGCATCATCGAGAATGTATGAATCTACAGACAAAAAAAATGTTGTTTTTTTTCTTCAACCAGCTCTCAGCCTGAATGAATGATTATCGGTTGTGCGAAAAATTATGTGTTTGGCTAAATGCGAGAATATTGGTTCATACCCACCACCACCACCACCACCATCATCATCATCACAATCAATAACAGCAGATGAAAGCAATATATATATAACTGGCTGACTATAAAATACGCAATGAGACTTTAGCATATTATCCCACATAAAGTAGAGGCGAGGAGCGAGGAGCAGCGTAGTCAGTCGCTCGCTCTATCCATATTTTACAAGATTGTGTAGCAATAGAGCAGGAGAGAAACAAATCAAAGTGATGTATGATCAGCACCAACCAGCCAGCCGAGGACTACCAATTACGAATAGGAATAGAAATGATGTGATGCGATGGTTAGCCAAAGTCAACCAGTTGGCCAATAACAGCAGCAAGCAAATCTAGAAAATGTGGTTGCTCGAACGAACGAACGAACGAACGAAAGTAGGAACGAGGAGAACATCTAGAAGAAACTGCTTTTTCTTAAGTTGATCCGGTATAATACTTATATGAGGCAGGCAAAACGTTGTCGATCGCGTAGGAATCAACATTTTCTAGCTCACTAAAAACAACTGGATTTTTGCTCCTAAATGCTTGGCCACGACGATGCTGTCTTTTGGCTTATAGACCCAATTCCTTGTGGAACACGCCACCACGCCATGCCATAATATCCTCATATCAGAGCAGAGGGACAAGGAGGAAACCACAAGTGAAATTCCACTTTTTTCTCATTTTCCTAGAAGCTACTACCTCTCCGCTCCACACTCCACTCTCTCCTTATATGAGAGGGAAAATTTTGTTTTTTTGGGAGAAAAAGTCAAGCTTTTAGGTTAGGTTGAAGCTAATATATCCTCATATCAGAGCAGAGGGACAAGGAGGAAACCACAAGTGAAATTCCATTTTCTCATTTTCCTAGAAGCTACTACCTCTCCGCTCCACTCCACTCTCTCCTTATATGAGAGGGAAAATTTTGTTTTTTTGGGAGAAAAAGTCAAGCTTTTAGGTTAGGTTGAAGCTAAAAGCCTTGTTGTAATGTATGTAGCGCATGTTCAAAAACCTTGCCAAGGGAATGGTGATAAATCGTCAAAGGCCGAATTTTATCGGCAGGGGAATTGCACTCGCAAAATTTATTCCTTTTCAGCCTGTCAGCCACCAGTCTAGTTCGTAAATTTCCTCCCGGTTATTTATTCCCACTAAATTGTAATCTTGTGTTCGAGAGTCGAAAGCCCACCAAAATACAATGTGATTTTCATTCATCAGCAAAAAAAACCTCACCGCACCGCACGCAACCTCTGTAGAAAAAGAGGGACATAAGTCATCATGAGGAATAACACCACGAGAGAATTTTTTTAGACGTGGTGTAAATCTCATCAGAGGGTGAATATGCGGTTGTGATAAGTTCTTAAACTACGTGCCACCACATTGGTTGATCATCATCATCATCGTAAGGGATTATGAGAAGGAGACAATGTTGTTGGAGTAAATATGGTTTGAATGAAGGAAGGCGCACTTTCAATTTGTGATCTGGCCAAAAAGCCGCTTAAAGCAGCTTGTTATTCATATTCACTGGACGAACTTTACTTTAAGACCCTGAGCAAAATTGCGATACATGAGGAACATGCTGATTACTTCACGTAGTATCACCAATAAATAAACTGTGAAGGTTGGATGAAATGAGGATACTTTTTAATATTGGACGGAAATGTGCGATATCCCTTGAAAAGTAAAGTTTACTAGCTTTAACGCCAATAAATGTTTAAAACAGACAAAGCTACTAACAAGAGTAACAGGTTGTCCCTGGTCTCTTCAGTAATGTTCTTTTGATATTGAAAGAAGTAAGTATTACGCGTGTCCAAGGCTAAATCTCTCATAATATCCCATTACCATATATTTATATAACTCACACCTAATAATTACAAGAATGTAACATCATAGGTATGGACTCTGGACATGTTTTTTTTTCGTTGTATTCATCGCCTCAAGAAATCCAGAGTAAACTTTTTTTCCTCAGATAATATAATATTACACGATCCCCACAACTCCTTGCGTATAGCGCTGCTACTACTCTCCACGGTGTGTTATTATTTCAGGCAGGAATTGCCACTTGGAATCACACACGAACGAATAATCCCATCCTATTTATCATTATCAGTCAAACCACTTTTTTTTTCTTCTTCGTCTGTGAAAGGTAGTTGAACGGACGGGCGAACTACTTTGAGAAACACCACCTTTCCATCAAACTTTTCCATCTCTTCTCTTTGCTATCTTTAATTACCAGAGTCGGATACATGTCGCTCGGAAAAAACAGAGCCCATTTTGAAGGAGGGGAAAAATAGAGAGAGAGAGATTGATCTAATCATAGATATGCAAAAGTTTAAGAATAAATACAACGTGTAAATTGGAAACATAAAAAAAAGTTTCTCTCAAAATATACAGTATACACGTACATATAACAATTATCATCATTGTGTTGCGTCTACAATTTTTTTCTCACTGTGAATATTGTGGATGTGCATTTCGTTGTAGCGTTACATCTATTTCACAGCTGCTTTAGCTTCTGGTTGTTGTATATACGTATATTCATTCAGGCTAGTCCGCACCAAAAAGGGAGCAGACCATATTATTAGAGAGAGCCTTTTTCGAGGTGTATCGGAAGGTGAGAATGTACTTTGCACTTGCTCTTCTTGTGCATAAAAGGACCAAGTCATTAACTCACGACAGTATGCATATCTCATCAAAATCTTCTATTATGTCTTGTCTTCCATGTAAAAATCCTTAAAAATCCTGGTCAAGTCGAAATAAAGAGTGAAACTCGTTCTGATATATATATATATATATATATTCCATCCAGAACAGCGGACTGAAAAGGTTTCGAGCGAAAAAGGCTTTTTGTGAAAGGGGTGGGATTTCACTCCGCAACCTCAGTCAGTTGCACTCTATATGACACTGTCATCTCAAATAAAGATGGAATCCAGCAGCAGCAGCATGGAGTTGGGAACAAAAACTGGGTTTGTTCAGTCTGGCTGGATTCTGGATGGATATTTTTTTGGTGGGGCTGAGCAACTACACACACACACATTCACATTGGTCTTGGTCCTCAATGCTCACCTTTGAGTTGAGTTGAACAAGATGCTAATTATACAAAATCCAGGATGCACTGAGACTCGACTGACTGAGAGTGAGTGAGCTAGCTGGTTCCACTTTTTCCTCTCAGACAATCAGCCGTGTCTCTTTTATTCTACTTCTTTCAAGAGGATCTTGTTTTCAGAGAACATTTATCAGTTAAGCAAAAAAAAGTTTTTAAAAAAATGTTTGAGAGCAAGAGAGGTGAAAAAAATCTGTGTGTTTTGTTTTTTTGTAACATGTATTCAAATGCTCAGTGTGCTTTCCAATCTTTACTCATCGTTGAGCAGAGAGGGTTGAACAGAGGTTTTCGTGTGCTTTGTCAAAAAATAATGGGGACTATATTTTCCTAGAGGAAATCCATCCTTGTTCTCTCTCTCTCTCTCTCTCTGCCTGCTCAATTGTTCTTGTCGTTAGCGCTCCTGATCTGGACCTCAATTTGAAAGATGAGAGGAGCTTGTCGAGCTAATAAATCTCAAAAGTAACATCGCGTTGGAAAAAGTAACAGTAGCTGGTTATTTCAATGAGGAGTTGCTCATGGGGAATGATTTTACATGGATACGTGCCTAGTCTATAGTGTTTCAGGCTGGGAGTTTTGAGAGTGATGATGAGAGTTTTCATTTGGGTAATGAATCTCTAGGGATATTTCCATCAAGGAATGTGTGTAGTCACTCATTCATTACAGGAGACAGGAAGGATTGAACAAGGGAAAAAATCCAGAAAAAAAAAGAAGCTGAGTTGCTTGTAAGGTGAAAAACCAATGCCTAGTTAAAGTATATACGTAAGCAACTTAGCATCATCATCCAATTTCGTCCATTTTTCTAGACTAACAATAAGAGTAAGAAGAAGGTATGTAATGGCAATTTTTTTTCCTGAATTAGGTACAGGTGTACTTTTCCGCTTGGATTGAGAACAATGATAAAAAAATTGATGAAAATCTGGTGTTTTTAGGCGATGATGCTGTTGTGTTGTTTATAGGCTTTTTAGTGTAAGGTTGGTTGGGCAAAGCTGAGCGTGTGGTAGTACAGGAGCTGAAAAGTAAGATTAATTGGAACGATACCGTTTGTGTGAGAGTAAGCTTCTGGACCAATTCATTATCAAAAGTAACACCTCCACGTCCGCTTTTCAAAATGTAAAATTCTAAAAGATACCCATTTTTTCACAAAGAAATAATCTAATCATCATCTGCTAATTAGTAGTACTTATTAAGGCGGTCATCTAATTACAAACTTGCAAAATTACTACCAACGTGAATGCTCATTATAACCCAATGCACCCTAATGTACCTACAGTCTACTAAGTCTCAGTAGAAAATTTAAAATAAATAACAACATTTAACTGAATCAAAATGACATCCACTCTGACACTGATGTTGCATCCCCCAAAATTAACAATCAAGAGCAAGGTAGTCAACAAGAGTAAACAGGTGTAATAATCTTACAGCACAATCAATTAATTTTCCTATCTCCCATTCATTCACTGACTGAAGAGTGAGTGGAAGAAAATGGGAGCTGGGCTAATTAGCTGAAAAATTACTTGTAAGGTCACGTTCAAAACCAACGTAATCCCGCTCCATAACAAAAAGCTAAACTGCGCAATTAACTTTAAGCGCTAATCCTCCTAACAGAGCAAGCAGAACACAAGAAAGAGTCTATTCAGCCGCATCTTCTTGCCAGATTACTGGTGATGCGATGAAGGGGCAATAGTTCATAGTTCAATTTTAACTGCATATTATAGCCAACAACGAAACTGTATGTCCCCGTCCAAGAAGCATGTCTCTTTTTCTTCCCACAACACACACACACATGCACACACAAACACCAAGAGAGAGAGCACATTTCACCCAATAATCATAACCATAATAATAATCATCATATTATATAAAAGTTAACATGTGTTAAAGACTTGTTGAAGAGGAATCAAGATACTTTAGGAGTATATACCTGTATTTCAAGAAAAAAAATTAACAAAAAAAACTCTTTTACATTGTTTTCCTTGCTCGCACTTCTCATCACCTTCAACTCCTTTTCAATCTGAACTTGTTGTCAGCTTTTTTTTTCTTCAAGCATCAAGCACAGCTTCTTTCCTAGCCACACTCGCGTATTCCTTTCTAGACGCTTTTTTTTCTTGAGTTGCCCATCCATCCTCACTTTTGTTATCGACATAAACACACTGGTCATGCTGATGATGTATGTATAAATTCGCCAAAAAATTATTATTATTATTCGTTAGCCCAATCCTCGCCAAGTATTCTAGATAGACGGCCGGCTAGTTGCCAACATCAAGTTGGAATTCAACTTTGGACACAAAACTTCTTTTTATAAAGTAGTAGTGGTGTGGAGTTGGAGTTGCGGGGCTAAAAGCCAATTGATATTCTGCCCAATTTCATATTTTTTTAATACTCATTCTCTCTTCCTTTCTCTCTTCTTAACTATACCTTTTTGCATCTTGTTTCTCATCGTCTTGACTAGAGCTTGAGGTTGGTATGATCATCATCATGATAATGATATGTTGATGCTGATAAGTGTCCAACTTTTATGGTGAATTCGTGTTTAACCATTTACTCAGTCTATTAGCGGGGGAAAAAGGACGCGTTTTTATGGGGTCCATTTCATCTTGGGAATTTTTGTGTTTTTATTAATTAAGCTGCCCTTTTGTACATCCCATCATACAGGGGAGGGAGTGTATATACGTATAGTCTTGTAAATAGACTGGATTTATTGAGCTTCAATGTGAGTAGTAGATCGTCTAATTGGCAATTTTGCCCGGAGACGGGTTGTTATGCAGGGGAGATGGTGGTAGTAATGAGGNGGAGACGGGTTGTTATGCAGGGGAGATGGTGGTAGTAATGAGGCATTCCAATAAGAATAAATATTAGATTGAATTGTTGATTATTGAGAAGAACAAGCCATGAGAGATGATGATGATGATGATCCTCAAAATCAAATCAAATGTAGTCAGCCTATAAATGTTTTTGACTAAAGGAAGAAGAAGCAGAAAAAATGTTGAAATTCTCACCTCACATTTTACTTCTTCTTTCTGCACACTGACTGATGCTGTTTATGCAATGGAATGCTTTGATTTTGATTCAGAGTCGAGATACGAGATGATTTTGAATAGTTGAAGAAGATGTTGTTGATGGGCTAGTAGCAAAAAAAATACGTATATAGATGCGGTTATGATGAGTTGAAGCCCTCCTACTTTTTATGCCCTATTTTCATAGCCAATGATCATCAACATAATCATAACAATAGTCATCTTTGTTAAGTGGCAACAGGCAATAAAACAATGCGTAAGAAAAACTTGGGCACACACACAACTTTCACGGTAGCCAGCCAGAAAACACTCCCGACTCTTTTTTTTTTAGGAACAAGCGCATTCCAGGTTAGAGTGAGGGCTAAAGGCTATTGTGATTTGCGAATTTTGAAGAGGTTGACGGGCGGAGTGAGTTGGATTTAACTCAATGCAGCTTGGTTTTTATTGTTAATATTAGAATTGGCCTATTCTTGAAAAGTGAAATGCAAATTGTGATTATTTTCGACAATTCGACAAAAAAGGTGATGTACAGCTCCATAGATAATGTCGTTGCAACTACCATATATAGGGAGCAATATGATTGACGTTTACGTAACGCAAGAAATAACGTTGATTAGCCGATTCACACCAACAACTCGAACTGTATCAAAAATAACCTTGCGAGCCAAGCCAAGTCAGGCTGCTGCAGTATAGAATGAATGACTGTTTAACAGTGCACTTACCACCTTTTACTAACCACTAAAACAAACCATAAAGGGCGCATAAAACTTTTTACGAGGACTTAAGTGTCTTTTCTCACTTGGTAAGATGTCTTTGGGTTATGCTTATGCTTATTGGGCTATCAAGTATCAAAAGCCATATTATATACCCCTACATATATGCCCCATGCCTAAAGACATATTTCACTCATTCATCCCCACTTTAACTCATACATACATACCATAAATAACACGACAAGTGTACGTACCACCACCACCACCACCGTATATAAACCTATACAATATAGTGTGGTCCTTTACCTCCTTCTCCTTCAGCTCTCGTCGTGTTGGAATTGGGAACCGTGCCCCGACGACTCCCATCAACTTACCCATCATCATCACCATTTGGTGAAAATGTCCCATTTACCATATATCCGACGTTTTATTATACCTCAAATGATTAGTTAATTATTAATTAGTAGCTTTTTCTCCGTATAATCCGCCGTCATCCTCATTCCTTCAAGTTGTACTTGTTCTTGTTTTCCCCTTTCAGAGCAACCGTACACACGGCTCCCTGCGTAAACACTTTTATAGAGGGCCAATGAATGACTGCTCCTTATTTCGTGTGGTTGGTCACGAGCCAGAAAAAGGAGTTAGTGAAAACGACAGAGCAAAAGTTTACACACATTATTTTACTTTAGTACACACTCATTTTCTTCTTTTTTCTCTCTCTCTTTTTACTCCTTTTCTTACACCATTCTCATACCTACAGCTCAAGGAACCTACAGGGAAACGCATGAGCCTGAATGCAATTTTTTTTCGTGTGTCGTACAACCCAGAGTTTTTACCAACACAACTCACCAGTCTGGATGTTTAAGTTTGGTTTGACTTTTTACGACTTTTTTATGAGACCGTAAAGTTCAAAGGAAATACTACGTGTTAATTAAATTTAGGCTTGCTGCAGTTCCCGTCCTACGTGGAGCACACGCTATAACAGAAAAGCTACGACAAAAAAAATCTGAATTTTTTTTTACCAAAGTTGTATTAACAAGTAGCCACTTTTTGTTGGTGGAAACTATTAATGCCATTTACAATCCACGTTGGGGACGTCGTTTCAAAATAAAAATACAAGAAGGAAAAAGAGAAACGCCAGAAAAAGCTACGGTGGCAACAACATTATTTTATTTTTCCCCCTTCAATGGCGATTTCTCAACAAATCTGATAATGATATTCCTAGATGTGAAGCTATGAACCCTGTCCCATCATTGGCACAATTGGTAGCTGGATTCTGGTTTATATACGTAGGTATATATCATTAATCTCTACACAAAATATCAATTTAGCAAGTTTACTCCAAAAAGCTGAATGGGGAAAAGGGCCACAGCCACAAGATAATGGTCACCTTATCGGATTCATCATCAGCAATCGATGATCCAATGGGTAAAAAGACGGAGTTGGATATGATACTATTATACTTTTCCCATGTCAAAACATTTCTGCCAAGGCTTGGTCCCCCTCCAAAAGTAAAGGTGATCATTTTCCATAATAGGGAATACAAAATGCACCAGTCAAGAAAAAAAGGATATATAAGCCTACTCAAATTCAAGTTCACATGGATTGCACTTATTGCGCAATTCCGAGAAATGGAAATTTCCTTACAGTTTTATGGAGGCAGACGAGGCTGATCACAATCTTTGGCATTGCAAGGGAGATGGGAGAAGGAAAAGTATAGAGAGCCTCAAGGCATGCTCATTTCCTCGCAGCCCCTTTTTCTTCCGAAACTCATTTTTTACAAACTGATTATTGAGGAGAAGCCGAAATGCTGCTGCTGTTGGGCTGTGGTAAGTGAAGGTTGTGCAATTATATGCATAACCGGATGGTTACATAACAGTGCGAAATGGACTTTGACATTTTTTCCCTCCGCTCCTCCGTCGCGTCCATCGCATATATACCTATCCGCTATTTTGAGAAAGTGAGAAGCAGTGTTGTTGTTCAAGTGTTATGAACCATTGTGATGTTGGGGAAGAGAGCAAAGTCAAAACCTTTTCTCCATCGGACATGGTAATAATACAAAAGAGAGCAAGCTAAATATAAAACTGTCATGTCTAACTGTCGTAAAAGTTTATGGAAGGAGGCAGAAAAAAAAACAGAAAATCTGAAGAATCTTTATGCATAAAGGTTGCGCTCTCTAGTCTCGTTGCTGCTGCCCCTGCCACACACCCGTCGTCGTCCTCGTATCGTGTACTGATAAAAATATATATAATCAAGGGGCTCGGCGCTGCCGTGTGGAGGCAATTTGCTGGAAGCCTTCACTTCACTTGTGTATATCGACTCCAGCTACCAAGGAAGGATCAGAATGTTTTTTTAGAGGTATCCAACTTGTAAAGGTTACCTAAGAATAGTATAGTAAAAAAGCGGTGGTGGTGGTGGTGGTGGAGGGGGTACAAAAGTATTTTTTATGGGATTTTGTTGCTGGGTTATAAAACCATCCCGAAAGGAACGAACGGGAGTGAATGAGTTTACGATTATAAAAAGTCCATTTTTGGGGTTCACTGGACGAAAGGCTGGACTTTGAAGAAACTGTGCTTTTTTTACTATTGTAAGGGATGATGCAAGTCAAGGACTTGAAGCATAACTGGATTTTTCTTTTAAAAAAGAAGAAACTTTTTTTAGGGTTGTCCAACACAGGATGTGCGGCGGCATTTGGTGCATTGTAATTTTTGGACATTTGGACAAAAAGACTTTTTTATAACCCTTAAGGACTCGGTGTGTGTAAGGGAACAAAACAAGGTGTGTTTTTGTACACTTTTTTTCAATTTGAAGGCTGGGTTGACGGGAAGATTGACATTTTGGGGAGCTCAGCTGGAAGCTGAGGGCTACACAGTGGTCCTTTTTTTCTATTTTAGAAAAAAAGTGGACTCACTTTCGTCTTTTATTGCGCGTATACTTACGCATACACCAAGCAGCTATACTCAAGTTCAGTCTGAAAATAGACGTTTGAAGGTTTCGAGAGAAGAAGAAAATGATAAAAAAGCATAAAAGTACGTTGGCTTTTCCTGTCTCAAAGGAAAATACCATCAAGCTGTTATCAAAGCTATCCAAATAGCCTGCAAATGTTGAGGAATCAGGATGAACGGCACGAGTGGAAAAATATATAAGAGTCTCTGAGCGAGCGAGTTAGCGAGAGCTCAAAAAACAAACAATGTTACTCCTTTCAACAACCCCCGGAAACTTTTTCTCAGAGCATAAATTACTAATCCCCCCTTTTTGCTTATAAAAACTGTGAAAAAAAGTTCATATTTTTTTTTCTCTCACGAGAAAGCATGCATGCATTCCGTTTTTCTGGTGAGATGCCACAAAGTTTTTAGTTTTTAGCCCAAGTTCCTTATTCTCTCTGCCGAGAAAGAAGTTGCCTCGCGGATGTGTGAAGTAAGTGGTGGTATGTGTAGGGATTTAGGGAGCAAAGTCAAAATAAAAATTTGCTGAATATTTACGAGCCCATTTTGAAATCATCACGAGCACGCTTTCCACACGATTAATTTCCGAAAAACTGACACACCGACGGGGAGCGAGTGTGCGTGAAATATAGAGTCTCGCGTTCTCCGTACTACAGTAATGTATTCAATCATGGCTGCACTATTGGAGTAGTTGTGAAGACAGTTGGAAAGCATCTTAACTCTTGTTGAGTGCAATTTACGGCGACAGGGGAAGAAGGAGGAGGAAAAAATAGAACAGGAACAAGATGGGGAGGCGAGGGCGCCAAGGGAAAAGGTGGATGGATGCAGAAATCACAGCCAGAAATAAATGAACAATTAAAACGTCGTGAATTTAAGTTTGAAATTCACGGTAGTAGTATCATACAATAGGTAACTCAAGCTTTCAAGGTGTATAACAGTGGTACAAAATAACAAGTTGGCCGTCAAAATCAAGGAATTTTGAGAGTATCCCAATGTCCACCCCAATATCATCCCGTCATCCCCTCCGCCTTGTTTTAATAATACCTACTATTCAATAATATAAAAATCGCAACTCATCCAATATCCCCAATTCCCTGTTTTCCCACCCATTTCCACAATGAAATGCCAACTCCAAGCTCCAACCCCACAGCTCCAATCCAACTGCTCGAACATGAACGGTGTGTGTTGTGTGTGACTCGGTGTAACACGCCGATTATTTATGAAGACGCTGACACTCATTACACCCATTACAAGTTGATGAGCAACTTAACAACGGTGGCCCTAATACCCTTTCGCACATCTCGTAATCTCATACAGGCGCAATAGTAATAATAATAATAATGCCATTACTATTACTTCTTTTGCTACTTTTACTTGCTCGCTCGCGCGCACACACACAGAGTCCACAGTCCACACACACGCGATATGTTTTTGCAGTGCATTGGTGCTACTCTACTATCAGCTCTGAATTTTTTTTTCGGTTTCTCCCATCATGACCATCAATATGTTGACTTTTGGTCGGGGTTGGTTCCAATTCCAGAATAATAATAATAATAATAATAATAATATTCTCCTGTTTTCCCCCATTAAAAATCCCCTTTTCGCCCAATATTTCAACAGCTCCTAATAGATTTTGCAAGGAAGAGGTCCATGATGTCAATCCCCTAAGCAGCACTGCATATATGATCTCTAAAAACGCAACCAAAAAATTCCTCCTGTGTGCTCTCCTGTTGTTGTATATATTTCCCCATCAGATCACCATCATTTTGTTCTTTTCGCTTGGCACTCTTTTTTTACATTAAGTGATCAACATTCACACAGTGCTGCTGCTGCGAATCATCATGAATCTGTACTATATACGGTGATGGCGATGGTGAGGTGATGATGATGATCAGGATCAGGATGAGATGTATTCCCAGTTTTATATGCATATGTCTACAAGTTAACAACCATTCATGGACATTATATGACCATTACAATCATTATCATTATTATTATTGCTATGTTATTGCCATTAATGTGCGCACTTGTCTTTCTTTATAACTATATGCAGACCCAAAAAAACTTTATGAATGTGAATGTGTGTGTGTGTGTGCTCTCTAACTCTGCTCTCTGCCCAGCCTTCTCGCCGGCAACATTGCACTCGTACGTGTCTTTTTTTGTTTTTATGAATCGGTTGGGCTGGGACGAGCCATTCCTCCTCCTTCACCTTTTTCTCTCCTGCTTTCCTTATCTCCAGCAGTCATCATCGTCATCTTAATGTCTATTAAATTATGCAATGAACATCACCATCAAGTAATAATCCCGATGCAATTGCTTCCGAAAGATATTTATGGCGGAGGTGATGCCTTTTTACACACCAAAAATGCCGAAACAAATACGGGCGAAGAAAACGGAGGTGATATGGTTGCATGACGAGTGTGTTGTAAAAAAACGTGTGCAAACGTGAAATATATTTGTGTATATATCTCTGCGAGAAACTCTGTTTATTTGCTTACGATGAGCTTCTCCCCAAACTCCTTCCTTCTCCACTACCTTCCGTCTTTTTCGAGTGGAAGGCTGAAAGACATGGGATTATTATGATAATGAGTCTCTATCAACTTCAATTATTATGATGTGTGAGAAACTGCGCGAGAAAAGGGTAATAGGAAACTGAAATTGCGAACTGAGCTGGTAGCCGTTTTTTTGGTAAGGTGATATCAAGTTGTGACCGGTGGTGGTGTGGTGATGCACTATATAACATCTTGATTGTGGGAACGACAAGATTATTGTGTATCCTCGATTACGAGAGCTTTATGGGGTTGTGTTTGCGATGATGAAAGGTGTTGCATAGTTTGGGAAAGGCCAAGAAAAGGTATAATAATAAGGAAAAATGGTGAACCCTTTTTTGATTGACGAGTACGCACTGTATTAGTATGAGCGAGAGGGATGGTGTGGTGATGCACTATATAACATCTTGATTGTGGGAACGACAAGATTATTGTGTATCCTCGATTACGAGAGCTTTATGGGGTTGTGTTTGCGATGATGAAAGGTGTTGTATAGTTTGGGAAAGGCTAAGAAAAGGTATAATAATAAGGAAAAATGGTGAACCCTTTTTTGATTGACGAGTACGCACTGTATTAGTGTGAGCGAGAGGGACAATGGGAGTTCATAAAAAAATGGGAACAAAATGAAAAGGGAATTAGTGACAATAAGTTTAAACTCTTATTGCAACTCATTACGCACAATTATGGGGAATGAAGTGGGTATAATGAGCGGGAATTGAATGCGGGAAGATAATTCAATTGTGGATAATAAATGTAGTGTGATAAATAAATACCTGTGTGGAAAGAACTGTAATGGAGATGGATGCTTCGGGAGAAAGTTACGACATGATTCCACGTCACTAAATATATTATACAACCTCAGTGTAAGTATAAATCTGGTAGGTAAATATAATTGGAGTTCGCGTAGTTTTGAAAAAGAAGGTGAACTTCGTTTCAAGAATATCACAACACACAGTAGTCGAAACTAAAGCACCAACTTTATTTTATTTTACACTTAATTTCCCACAATAAGTTCGCTCTAATTTAATTAAAACTTTATATAAAAGCACACCAAAATACGTCTCACTATTATTAGTATTATTATTGTATTGTACTCGGATATTACATTTTTTGTATACATGGTCCCAGTATGCAAGCCCCATTTGGCTCCATATGACCAGATGAAAATCAAAATGGCTTCGGGAGGCTGAGCAGTTATTGGATCATTTTCAGTATCGCCAAGAAGGGACCGGAGAACCCTCCGATGCATTCAGCCCTGCTGCACCGCCGCCACCGTATACACCATATACACATTCTTCTTAGATCATTCATCCGTACCATTCAATGAACATCCCATCAACAAGCTCCACGCATTTTTACACCCTTGGCTGCATTACATAACTGCATTTTTATGGCCATTTATAAATATATCGGGTGCGTATAGCTACACACATATACTCGCTGTGTTGTTTGGGACGATAAAGAAAAAAAAACTGCTGAGGAAGAGCACACACTATACTCCTATGTGGTGATCTACACAGTACAGCAATTTTCCCCATTCCATCACGTTTTACAACGTGTGGAACACATTCATCAGTAATTTTTTTTGACAGCTAATCTCCAAATAATAACACAACCCCCATAAAAATAATAAAAATATCCAGCGCAATATAATAATGTCCAGATGCCAGCACGTCAACTTTCCTCCTTGCTGGAACAGGTACACAGTACACACATTGTTTAAGTTTTTTGCAGCAGTCTATAAGCCAAAAATTGGAGATAGAAATCTAAGCTAAGCGTCCACGTAGAATGCATAGGTGATGGTGGTGGTGGTAGGTAGTACACATAAGACGTGCCTATAGTTGTTGAGGTGTGCACCAACTTTCAACCTCACCTACTTGATTCCACAAAGGATTATAATTTTTTTCTCTTCTACCACTGAATAGTTGCATGGTTTCTCTAGTGGTTTAGTAAGTTAAATCAAAGAAAAAAAACTTGATTTTATCTTGCAACATTTTTTTTTCTTCTTCTTCTTCTTGGAGGCGCATTTTCCTGCCGTCATAAAAGGAAGGCGATAAAGCAACACCCTTAAAGCGAAAAATTAAATACAAAGCGAGGAAAAACTATTAAAACGTTTTTTTTTCTTACAATGGCATACGTTGTGGTGGCAAAGTCGGCATGTGTGTGTGTGTGTGTACATGCGTTGCTAGAAGGCGAAGAAACTTGGGGTTTTGTACTGTATGCAAATAGTTTTTCTCTTTTGAAAATTATAATCTGAATTGGTAACACCAACAAAAAATCCGCCTAATGCACACGCACTTAATGAACTAAAGTGAAGCAAGGGGGAAGTGCTGCTGCTACTGCTGCAAGTTCAAGTTGCTGAAAGACATGAACCAGTTAATGTCATCAAAATATTTCTCTGATTGATTGCATCAGCCCGGTTGATCCATTGCAGATTAGGGACATGCTTCAAGCAGTGTGAAACAAAAAAAAATTCATTGTTTCTTCAGCATGGTCAATCCACACAAGGAGCCCAGGTTGGACTTAATCCTGTCGGAATTCAAGGTTTGGTAAGAGCATTATCATCATCACAA
>JAANSN010003880.1:0-16890 GCA_036850665.1 Dicranocentrus wangi | reverse complement strand
ATTGTTTATTCCTAAAGTAGATGTATATGCTGAATTATTATTATGACGTATTTTGCTGTGTCTACCTACTTACTAACCAATAATAATTAATTTGTTTCTGAAAAAGTTGATAATGTAACTCAAACACCACCACCTCATCTCTGACTCCTTTTACTAAAAGTTTGTTTTTGTTTTGTTTTGTTCTCATTTTTTACAGTTTCTGTTGATTATGCGGAATTTTGGGATGAGATCAGTGCTAATAAGGACGATAAAGGTTATACACTCATATTTCATATCTCTCTACTATTATTCACTTTGTTATGTGCAAAAAACACTACTACTGCAACAAAAAAAAACATTAATTACGACTTACGTTTTTACGAATTGTGCACCCTATTGAATGCTATAAAAAAGTCATTCGAGCAAACGAAAGCAATTTTTAAAAAAAATGTCTGCTGCTGTTGTGTCTTTATTACCTCACTGGTTTCATATAAATTATTTAGCTGCACATATATCAATTAGCTTGCGGAATATTCAATATATTCTATAAAAAAAATTGCACGCTTTTATATGTATCGTTTTTTTTTGTCACACAAGTTATATAAGACTTTCCTAAATGCACACTTTTTTTGCAGAAAGCACGCAGCACATCCAGATTTTTTTTTTCCATTTTTGCATATAGTTTTAAAGTTTAGTGAATTGCACCAGAGAGTTTGTACTAACGACAAAAAAAGTTTGGATTTTCTAGTGAATTTTTTACTATGCACGAACCACTAGTCCACCACCACGTTCAAATTGTTCCATATAATAAGCACCGTGCGTAGTTGGGGTATTCACGGCTAATGATTTTTTTCCCTTTTGTGTGTAATGCAGGTCATGGTGGTGTGAATCAGTTGGGTGGTGTGTTCGTCAACGGAAGACCGCTCCCAGATGTGGTTCGTCAACGGATCGTCGAGCTCGCTCATAATGGAGTTCGTCCATGTGACATATCCAGACAACTTCGGGTTTCTCATGGATGCGTGTCAAAGATCCTCTCCAGGTAAAAATCACGAAGGAAAAAAAATGAAAATAAAACAATGGGGGTTATTCACTCGCTCACTCACCACAAGTCAGCCAGTGCACCCCTTTCTTTGCTTTTACTTCCTTGTTTATAATATTGCGCAAGGGCAATAAGAAGGGGACTCATTCATTTAGAAAAAAATGAAGTGTGAACGGGAAGAAGCGTATTCCCTTTCAGACTTCATATGTGTGCCGCATAAGCAATCCGCGTAGTAGTACGGGCAAAGTGTAGCGTGATTAATGAATCCCAAACTGCCGATGATGTCCAACATCCTCGCATTCTTAACAATGGACAAAAACAAAGATGTTCTTTGTGGTTTCCGACTTGTCGTAAATGTGTCACTTTACATGTGCCTGCCTTATTGCCTGTGCTGCTGCTGCTGAATGAATGAGCAAATGTATCATCACTTGGTTGACACCAGAGAGCAACTACACCGCGGCCACACAGACAATAGGGCCCTTTCATGTGAAATACGGATGTGGATCTGTACTCTGTACTGCTGCTTCCACTCTGAAACATATACTATTTTTAATGACGTGGGATGAGCAGATGTGTGAACATTTTTATTTTTAAATTGCAGATATTACGAAACAGGTAGTTTCAAAGCGGGAGTGATTGGGGGTTCGAAGCCGAAAGTAGCCACGCCAGTTGTAGTTGACGCGATTGCCAACTATAAACGCGAGAATCCGACAATGTTCGCCTGGGAAATTAGGGATAGACTGTTGGCCGAAGGGATTTGCTCGCAGGATAATGTCCCTTCCGTTTCCAGTATTAACAGGTAAGAGCACTACTGTGCTTTTGGTTATTTTAAAATCCTAGTAGTTTTGTCCACACTTCACACATTTATTTAGAAGATGAAATTTTTTAGATTTAAATTCATAAAGCAGCCTCCCAATAAATCACGAATTGTCACGTAATAAATCTCCAATCCCAACTTTTTTTTTTGTTCTTTGGAGGAACTCTATGAGAAATGCGTCCAAAACCCTGTATCAAACTCTAAATACAAAAATCCGTTCTTTTTTTTCTCCATCCTCAAACTATCTGCTCGCCTGATGCAACCATGTACCTACATTTTAGTTCTTTTACAATTCCCTTTTTAAAAGGATTTCATCTTCCGCCTCGCAATATATTTCTGTGTGTGGCAGTGGCATTCCCGAAAAAGCTAGTGGAAATGGATGGAATAATGATGCTGCCATCATAAATCACCAATTCAGTTTTTGGAAAAGAGTCCCTGTATACCCTCCCTATAATACAGACATAAGTGTATACTGTATACACATCTTCGCATTTTCTTGTTCAGTATCTTTGTCTCCGATATTCATACGGTATGCATGTTCCGCTCAAACGAAAAAGACAAAAATTCTCGGCGGAGGGACCTCTTCATTTCATCCACGTTCCAAAAACTTTCTCTCCGAAAAATATATATTATTTGAGGGTATATACATAGGTACCCCAAGAAATTTAAAAGATGTATATATATACACAAGTTTCTTTTTGTTACACAAGTGGTCCAACAGATCGGAAAAAGGTGAATGAAGTAAAAGCAAAAAAGCAAAAAAACTTTTCTTCAATCCACTATATCTTTCGGAGAGGTGTGCATGCAATAAAAAAAAGAGCAGCAAAAGCAACAAACATTCATTCACAGGTTTTTATTTAAGCCTTTTCAGTTCCATAAGTGGAATTGGAGCTAAAGCAAAATCTTAACCATCCAAAATATACAGTTTATATCCATTCGAATTTCTCGTGTATTCCCCAGGGTGGACTTTTCCTTTTTCGGACCAATGGGTCCACTACTATCGTTTCAGTGAAAAAAGGGAGAAAAGAGGAGAAAAAATCCCAGAAAATAAAATAAAATCTCGTTTTTCCTCCTCGTCTTCCGATAAAATACCGTTGCCAATAATACTCCAATAAATCTCCACCTCTGTCGCTCACATTCTCCAGAGCGAAAACATTTTCTTTTCAATCTCATCCAAAACACATATATATTTTCAAAAGGATTCGGAGAACCTAAAGGGTGAACGCGAAAGCGAAAAAAGAGATTCCTTATCTTTTTTTTTTTTTTTTTTTTTTTTAAAAAAAGAGAGAGTGAAGCCTCTTCTTTACACATATGGAACGAGAGAGAGAGCCCTTGAAATCAAAACGAAAAAAAAAATTCCTTGGGGAACGATAACACTCCTTTTATTTCAGCCTTTTATCGGAAAAAATAGATTTTTGATCAATTTAAGACGAGAAATAAATGGGGAATTGGAAAAAACTACTTATTTATTGATGGAACACACACACACACACACCAGCAGCAACCGTCATTTGAGAAATAGGGAGCAACCATCAAAAAAAGAGATTAAGGTTGTGACGAAATGATGATCCCGATTATCATATAGATTACGCCAGACCAGGACCACCAGCAGAAAAACATGAGTTAATTCAATGCACATTTCCACTCTTGTTCGACATGGTGTCGTGGTAAACACACACACGCAAAGGGTTAGTTACTCTTCCCCCACACATCGAGTACATCACCCAGAGAAGAAATTATCATAAAAAGCTAATCAACAATCTGATTTGGAATTCCGACCAAAAAACTCGCCTCTTTATTCCACTGCATTAAGCTAAAGCGTCTTCCTTATTAGATTCCTTTTAGACGAGGAAACTTCTACTACACTGCTGCACTACACGCTATGGAGGAAAAATGCATTGTGCGGGTTTCTCCGGGAAAAATCCATTGGCCACAGTGGAAGGAGGAGAATCGATCATTATCATTATCAAACCCGAAATTTTAAAAGGCTCGGAAAACTCGGGTTGTTCAAAATGGAGGAGAAACTTTTGGAGGCAGAAAAGTTTTTTCGATGTTTTGTCTTTTTTGGAGAGAGTGCGGAGGGTTTAGTTTAGAATGGAGCAGAAAGTGCAGGAGAGAGAGAGATGTGTGTGTAGCTGTGTTCTTCTTACCAGCTTGAATGGTTTATTGATGCAATTTTGTCGGAGGGAAATGAGATCTCTCTACACTTTGAATACAAAGGGAAATTTCCAGTGGATCCTCCCTTGTTTTCGACGAGAACAAAGTGAAAGCAAAGTCGTCAGAGTTGATGATGACATTAAATTTTGGCTCTGTTCTCTTTTACTTCAACCTAGTTTATGCTATCCTGTCCTCCTCTTTTTTGTATTTATTCAACATAAAAAATATATCGTGGCTGCAGCATGCATGGTAGCTCTGCTCTGCTCGCTCCGTTCTTATTGTGGCTCTTTTTAGAAAAAAAAACAACATTTTTGTTGGGGACAGAGACATGCTACATTTCCAGATGGAAATCATGATGGTCAGTTGGCACTACAAGAGTTTTTGGTTGATTATTGTATTTTCGAGAATGTATCCTAGCGGTATCCTGGAACACTTTGTGTTTTTTACTCTCTCTCAGTGAGACTTTTGCGAGATACACAGGGACAGCGAGGAGGAGAGTCGAGTGCCAGTATATTTTTGTGTCTGTATCCCTTGTTTATCGGCCGACATAACATTTTACGAACCAGAACGAACGGAACACCACTAAAGAACTCTGGGCCTTATATAGACTCCCAGAAAATTCTCGGGATTTTGGCTGGAAAGGAGAAAAGACAAAAAAATAGGTTTTCCTCTTTCGTTTTTGTTACAAACAACGGTAAACCCAGACATGCATAGACAAGTACACATTATGAATAAATAAAATGGAATAATGCTCTTAAACTCACGGGGAAACTGGGCTTTTTTATTGGAGCCGAAAAACAAAGAGAGAGAGAGAGAGAGAGAGAGAGAGAGAAAAGGAGAAGAAAAAAAAGAATACAGTTCTAGACCTTAAATGGGATTGGTTATACAAACAATCCTACAAAAAAACAAATAGTGTGTCCAGTCTAGATGATATGATAATGGTGGTGATGTGATTGCCATCGGTGGGTTTTGGTTAAGCTACTTTTTTGCAAGTGGGTCGCAATTCTTGAGTGGGAAAGGGTGCATGACAATACGATATGAGATGCAGATAGGGCTACATTTTACAATTAAACTTGGGGAAAAAAATGAATTCCCATAAATTGTGTCTCAACGAGAAAGTAGTGGTGACAAGGTTGATAACGACATTTTTAAAGTTGAGCGTGGTATTCAAAAAAAAAAAGAAGATAATCATGCATCTGTACCACCATTCCATCATCAAATTAATATGAGTAATGGACAGTGAGGAAAAGAGTTGGTCACGTGGAAATAACACTTTCCTTATGTCACCAAATATGCAGGAGCTGTGTGGAGCGCTCTGGTGACATATGTGAATCCACGGGGACATTGATGAAAAACTGACTTCCTCGCGATGCGATGTCATCCCTCCTCGTTGAGCTCACAAAGAGAGCCCAAGTACAAAAAAAAATTGTACGAGGCAATGCAATGCAGCTCCAGCAGGCATACAGCTTTTGTGTGAAAGTGTCCGTTCTCTATTTTTCCAAAAAGGCCAACTGGCCGTCGACGGGTGAATTGTACTGGAATGATTATTGTAGTTATTCATTGGATTCGGGAGTGCATGCTCAATTTTACTAGTAGTGGATCTAAGGATCATCATCATCATCATCATCATCACCATCATGAACATCATCAGGAGGCTATTTATTAGGTGACTATTTGTGTATCCATATGTGGAGGGATTGAGAGGGTTCCTCTGAGACCGCTCTTGATTTCATTAGCCTTTTCCACTTTGCACAATGAAAGGAACAGATGCTTTGATCGTGTGTACTTTGTTAGAGTTGAGTATCTCCGGATATTTTTAGAAGGTCAGTCTAGACCTAGACCGTATCACGACCAGATTTAAGGGATATGGATGTGGGATTGAGCAGAGTTAAAAATCTGGCGATTTGGAAACAAATTTAGCCGTAAAAACAGCACATTTGCTATGAAAATTATTGATCCCAGGAGACTAGTCAGTAGATATAGAGTTTTTGGCTTAAATGCATCCCTCGAGGATGATCACTCGGATGTAATCATCGTTGTAATCTAATCATCGACCAAGAATTAGAGGAAAAATTGAATAAATTGAGTGATCAAAGTAGGCAATATATATATCTTCATAGAAAGAAAATGCACAAACGGGAATGACGTTAGCAGGGAAATCGTCAGACCAGACAGAGGCAGGCAGGGTTCTTTTTTATATTTAGAAAACAGGAAAAACTTTCGAGTCCTTTTTTGCATTTGAGTTGACAAAAGGTGTGAAATAAATTATTAGTGGTTAGACTTTTTTTATACGAAAATCTACTTGGCTTCTTCCTGTGTGAACGAACACATTCATTTTGTGCGAGGGGAGCGAGCGGATCTTTAGTAAAAGTTAAAAAGTGTGAGATTTTCACAAGATTTTCCATCGCCGCCCACAAAAACTTACTTTTTTCCTCCTCTCCCTGTGTTTCCAAACGGAAGGGAAGAAGTTTTCTTCTTAAAAGAGAAGTCATGAATATCTCTGAGGTGGCAGGTTTTATTATCCTGCTCGTATACTTTTTTCCTTCGAAAATTCCATTGGGCGACAGTTAAAATATTGGTTTGAATCAAGTCTCGAGGAGGATGAAAAAAAAACTTGGGGAAAAAAGTAGAAAAGCCTATACCTACTTGTACATTCTATATATATCTATATATGTATTTTATATGCGCGCATTTGAATTTTCATGGTAAAGAGTTGAGCTCCATGAAAATGAAATTCAACTTGTTCCACCCGACTTTTCCTTTTGGTCATTATACAATCATCATTATTACAATATGCGCCTTGAACACTTTCCACCAACCTCCAAGTTTTTATATATAACATATCCCTGCTGCAACCTGTCTTTTTTGTAATAGGATTATATATACCACACCACCATACACCACCATCATACCATACCACTCTGGTGGAAATTGTGAGAAGGGAAGGGGAAAAATTGTCTTTTCCATTCTATAAATTTCCCCCTTTTCTTATTCTCTCCTTGTCCCCGTGAATATTCATGAGGGGACGTCTTCATCTCCTTACAAAAATTATACTGCCACACCAACACCAAACACCCTTTGCGCGCCACGGTGTGCCTGTGTGTGTGTGGGGTGGACATAAAAAGGCTCTTCTTTTTCGAGAGCTTTAGATAATGTACCTATAGCGGTGGTGGTGGGCGCAATAAGTGGAAGAATGAAAAAAGCAATTCATTTTATGGAACAGTTTAACTTGAGTAAAAAGCAATTCATTTTGATTCATTTGTCACAACATATTAACTGCCGGTCTAATATAGGCAAACAGAGAGAGAGACAGAGAGAGAGGGTGGCGGGGAGAGAAGGAGTGAGCAGTAATAATTTCTGACTGGAGGTAGGAAATGAAATACGGAGGAGATGAGCAAATATGCAAATAAGGGCGATTGATAATGATAGTGGCTGCGACTCAATGAGCATTTCATAAAGGGTATCTTCTATCTGCTAGTTCCGTCGTCCGAGGAGGAATATTATGGGAGCCGCCGCCTTCTATGCAAATATTGTTATTACAATTTTACCTACCTGGTGCTGCTCATAATATTGTGATGGATGGGGCTGTAAATAGGCTGCATGACACACATATTTTCATTTTGGTTAAAAGCGTAATATTGATTTGTTGAGCGTAATTTATGCAAATTTTTTTATTGATTGATTTTTTATTATTACAGAATTGTGCGAAACAAGGCAGCGGAAAAGGCAAAGCATCAACACCACCAACAGCACGGTGGGGGCGGAGGTGGAGGGTCAAGCACAGGGAGCCTCAGTCCTGTTGACTCTCTTCATCAACATCACGGCAGCAATAGTATCACAAACTTGTCGTCCTCCCGACCCTCCTACTCAATCAACGGGATCCTGGGGATTGGCTCGAATAACAATTCAAACACGAACAACGCGACCACAGACCTTAGCCAAAATAGTAGCAAGCGGAAGCGTGAAGGTATATAGCTAGCTCTCAGAAACTGATTATTATTATTATTTTTTGTTCCTCTCCGAAATTTCTAATACAAATTCAAGTGGAGTCGTTCCTCCAATATATGCCCCGAGAATAGTACTCAATGGTCATCATCTCCCTCTGGAATAAATAGAAATCGAATTCTAGGGTATACAATCACACTCCAAAAAAAAAATATATATTCTAGCTCGATACCGCTACCACCACCTTCATCGTTTTCGTTGCCTGCTCTGCACACCGCACCACCGAGGCAAAAGAAACTTTAGGCGGAGCGCACCTCCTTTAAAAAAGACGACAAGAATGTAGTCGACTCGAGAATAAAAGAAGAAAAAGCGAGAAATGGAGTGGAGTAAAGTGAAAGTGTTCGAGTGAGGGGAAAAGTAGTTGGTTTAAGGAAGGGGAAAAAGCCTTGCAAGGAAGGAATTCCTTTCCTTCTCTCACTCACACTCATTCATTCACTCTCTCACTCTTACTCACTCTGCCATTACCATTTTGCTCTCCAGCCCTAAAAATCTCCGTCGTATACGAGCCCACATCCACCACCCATACACACACAATGCATATATATATATGTATCCCTAGATATAACAAAAAAAGAGAAAGATTCTATGCTTTTCACTCCTGGAAAAACATTGCCTCCGTCTCTCTTCTATCCCTCCATTTCCATTCTCTTTTCTCGTGTAGTCAAGTCTCACTAGTTGTTCGCTCTTTTGGCACGGAAATCTCGCGGAAAGATGATGTGACCGGAATTCCTTAAAGCGCACCAAAACCCAGCCAACCAACCATACCAGAGACACATACACATGACTTCATCCATCCATGCCAGTAGTAGTATATATGAAAAGGAGGAGAGAGGCATACAGAGTATATCCACCAAAGTCCACACTTATATATCCACACTCTCCCTTTTTCTTTTTATTATACGTGACATGACAGAAAAATAAGTAGTAGGAATATATATATGTGGAAACAGTGTTTCCACCATCCCATATAGAACGAAAATGATTGTATGCAAACATGTACTATTTTTTTTCTCTCCCATTGAAACTTACTTAGTCTCTGTCTATGTGTAACTGGGCATGATGTAGTGAATTGGTTGAGCTATGTTTAATAAAATCTGCATATGTGAATATTATATATAGGTATAGGTAGGCAAAGGCAGCCTGCATGTGTGTGTGTTGGTTGTGGAATCATTTCCAAACAAAAGTAGATTGGGATATTTTGGAGTGATGGGATGGATGAGATGAGGGAGAGAAGAAAAAAATGAGAGGACATTCTGGAATTTGAGATGTGAACTTGCATAAAATGACTTATTAAAAGAAGAATGCCTGTGTCTCTCTTGGATTTATGTTGTCGTCCCCATGTAATATGCCTCGTTGTCTCTGTTCATGTGTATAAAAAAGAAGATAATGTCATGCATATAGCGAGCGAGGCGAGGAGAGCGAGTGTGGTGGCAGTAGTGCACGAACACACGAGCCTTAGTCCAAACCAAATGTAAGAAAGACGAAGAAGTGGAAAAGGGGAGGAGAGGAATATATAGGAGCAGAGATTGTAATATTTGTAGGAAAATGTAGGGATACGTGTGTAAAGTTTTTTGGATAGAGGGAATACGGGGAATATATGGAGGGTGTTTCATGACGTTCCTCAAAGTTGGTGCTGGTTGGCCCTCGGCTTGCCTCTTGCTCTGCCACTGAGAGAAAAGGAAAGTCAGTGGACTGGAACCAGCCAACTTTTTTGGGGTTTGCTTCTTCTATTATCAGACGAGTCAGCGGAGAGCTTGGCATCCATGTGTACAGCTAAAAGCTACAATTTTATTCATGATGACGATACGACGACGAGAGAGCAGAGAAGATGAGGATTTTACATTGTTATGTATGTCTAGAGAGAGAACCGGGGAGAGAGATGGGGAGAGAGTGCTCCTCTGTGTGTGTGTGTGTGGAATGTTGCCTTTTCGGAGAGGCAAAATATCCATCGTCATGAATCTCATCATCGTCATCATCATTATCATGAAGAGTGGCAGCGTTACAAGAGATGCATGCATAAAATGACATGTAGATCGGGAAAAAGACACAAACACTGGGAGAAGAAGAGGAGTCTGCTGCTGCTGCTGCTGTGCCTGCCTGCCTGTCTGTGTGCAGTGCACACAAACTGCTCGTCCATAACATTTGGTTTTGTCCATGGAAATGAGCATCATTTCTAGGCTTTGATCTCATGGAATATATATGTATATTTATAAAGACGCACATATAGTATCTCCGCTCCGTCTGGGTAGACAACAACACATGAATGTCGCATCTATCGTTTCCCTTATTTCTTGGCAGAGTGGGATCGAGAGGCATATGCAGGTTAGCTCGCGAGCACTCACTCACTCACTGCACGACGGGGAAAGGGTGATAAAAAAAGAGAGCCGTCCTCTTTTGTGGAGTGAGTTCAAAATGTGGAAAATGTGCTTAAAAAGTGAGGATATCCCTCAAAAGAGAGTGGCCCAACCTATTCTGGCATCGGAACTCCCACAAATTATAATAATGATATGCGTTGATGCATGGAAATATGGAAATGGGGAGAAAATATGAAATGCTGATGACTTTACCGAATCTAATAATATTTCAGATGAGAATGGACGCGGAGGCTTATCAGCGTCAGATGAGGAGTCGGCTGCGGAACTGTTGAAAAGACAACGATACAGCAACGACCATCAGCAACAGCTTTATTCCAATGTGAGCATTACCAAATTTTTTATTGATGATAACACGGTTAAATATAATGTACCTACTACCAAAACGAAACAAGTGTGTATGCCATCATCATATTGCACAAACTCTTGACGATATGATTTCCTTGATGTCACAGCATTTATGGGGAAGTCCGCCACCAGCAGGGTCAAACAACAATACCATATTAAGCAATGGCGTGATAGGGAAATGGGCCGTGAAGGATGACACCTCAAAGTTGTTATGTGATCTAACAACGAGTGGAGGTGCAGGTGGGGGCTCAACCGGAAATAGTAACTCTTCACCAAGCCAAATTAATGGATACCCTTCGTCTAACAACAGTAATCAGTTCTCCCTCTCCAACGAAGTAAGACGCAAGAATTCTATAGCATTCCTTTAGTTGAGCTGAGCCAAACGTCTCAGTCAAAAAAAACTCTTTTTGTGCGTGGAAACGTAAGTAGCTAAATTCAAAAATTATTATTTTTTCCAGTTCCAGTCTTCAACGAATAACTCGAATAACACAAGTAGCCACCATCACAGTGGTCATCACCAGTCGGATCTCTACGATTCTATAAACCACCATGCACATCATCATCCATACGGAAACAACTCCAGCTCATTAGGTAATTGTTGCGTCTTTTGTTTTTAAAAATCTGTCTAAATATAAGCCATATACCACGCATTTTTTTTGTTTTCCTTTTGGAACTATTCTTCACTTTCACACACGGTGTTGGTGGACAAAATCAAAGGGAGGCTGGGGTCTGGTCTATTATCTACAAAAAAAACTCAGGGATTGCATGAATTTATTTATTTTTCAAGAGCTTATATCAAAACTGAAAAGTGTCTTGTTTTTTTTGTTATTAATCGAGTAGAAATTTAAAGATGCAAGCTTGCAAGAGAAAAAAAATATAAAATGCTTATAGCGTGCAAAGCTATCTAGGAGAAATAAGACATCTAGCAGCATCAGTTTAATCTGTAAAATCTTTTCCAGTATTGCATGTAATGCATGATCTGCTTACTAGAAGGCATTCTAACAGATCTCTTTGTTTCATTGTTTTTCCATTTTTTTCTCTTTTGAGTTCAAGCGAGATCATCTGTGTGGTCGTGCAGATGCAAAATAAAAGCCTGTGCTTTTGACTCGTTTTTTTTGTGAATGTTAAGTTTTTTTTGTTGCTTTAATTGAATGGCTTTATGTAAACTTAACCTGTAGGACCGGAAAGTGGAGGCACACCCACCCGAAGTTCACCAGGTGGTTCAGTAGTTGGTGGCAGTAGCTTAAGCTACGTCACTTCGACATTAAGCCCACCATTAATTCCTGCCTCTGCTGAGGATACTAACAAGCCCCCAACTCCCAGTAACAACAATAATCTGACCTTGCTCCAGCCTCTTGGCTCCACCTATGTTTCTGCCCTCCCTAGTTTCCCTGGACAGTTTGGAGGAGGTATACATCAATGAAAAAAAAAATGTGTCAACGATCCTGATCATATGATGATATGGATGATGATGTTATATGCATGAGTAATACTCACATGTCGACAAATGCTAATCTCGTCTCATTATTACTTTTCTGCTCCCATTATTCCAGTTCCAACTGGAGACTACTACGGATATGTAGGTGGCTCACCCCCGAGCGCGGGTGGAGGTGGATCCACCGCCGGTTCCAATTCCCAATATGCCAGCTCACTGCCCAACTCGTCGAACAATTACAACTACAACTACGCCGCGGTAACAGCAGCGGCCGCGGCCGCAGCGGGATTGCTTGGTGGTAGTTATCAGCACCACCACGGAATGGTATCACCACCGCTCTCTCATCACCATGCTCACCACCCCGGTCATGGGAATGCGGCGTCAATGCTCCCCTCTCATCATCACCATCACCCCGCCCAGCTTGCTGCATACCACCACCCCTCCCTTGTCGATCAACCGCCACCAGGTGACCTTCTCCTCAGTAATAGTAGTAAGCTCTCGAGAGCATCACCCACCTCGACGCCCACCTCCCTCAACAATAACAATAACAATACACTCAAGGTTTAAAATATCCTTCTTCGAATCCTCCAATTTATTTTCCATTGTGAGTCAAAATCCCTCTATAATTCAAAAGGTATTCACCAGGATAGAGTGAATCATAAAAATAATACCCGAAGTTACCACAAATAATTACCACCCAAAACGACGATGACACGACGACGACGACGAGTACGACGACGACATATTATGTGCGCAAGTGATGATTTTATGATCAATCTACCTATATATGTATATGTAATATGTAATATACAGCTAAAAGAAATCCTAGTTTGTAAGTCATAGGCTACAACAACAAAAGAATATCTTAATCTTAGGTTACTCATGATTCTCAGCTACATAGCAAGCAGCCAATGGATAAACAATGCGAAACATTATTAACCATATAAAATATTTTACACGAGAGAAGATGGTCGTGGTGTGTGGGTGGTGAAGTTGTTACAACGAGTTCAATTTACTATTTCTGCAAATACAATGAAGCAAACAAAAAAGCAAATTTTTACCAAATGATCTACAAATCTCCGATTTTTTTTCACAACTCTCACAAAAACGCTTTTTAGTTCAATGCAGTCCGTTTGACGGAAATATCCAAACAATATCCCACAACATCTTGTTTGTTGGTTTCTTTCCTTTTTGCAAAAAAAAAAACTTTTAACACAAAATATGCCATGCTAAAAAATGCTCTTGTTTATTTATGCAACGCAAAAAAAATCTATACATAAATTATCAATGCAGACCTGTTTTATTGTTCAATTTTTACTCATTTTTTTACTGATTAAAATCACAACTTGCGTTCAGCCGTAAACCGTTATTACAAACAAAAAAATGCATTAATATTGAGTACAGTGTACACTACTGCTACTTAAGACGTACTTTTAATTTCGTAAGAAAAAAAACTAATTAGATTTCTTGTTATTATTAAGGTATACGAATATAGACAGTCATGGTTTATGTACTTTTTCGTTAAATCCACTCGCCGTGACAGAAACAAAACAGCAATCAATTACCCTCCGTAATAAAGGGAATTAGGTACATTGGTTGCTGACTTGTTAAGGAAAATATTAATTTGGTGAAAAAAAACCGTAAACCTAAATGGAATGCGTTCATATCTCTACAAAAAAAAACCCAGAAAGAATAATATGGTTGTTGCTTCTTTGCTATTTTTTAATTTATTTATAAAATGTTGGAGTTGGAGTGCGCGTGAGTAATAAAAAAACATATTGACGACGACGAAAGCAAAGATTTTAACCAAAGTTTGAAACAAGTCAGATCTTTTAATAAATTAAGCAGTTAATATAAATAGTTAGCTATAATGTAAATATACAAATTAATATTACATTTTTAGAAAAAGTTGTTTCGAGTTAACAAACAACTAATCGTAAGTATATAGTTTTAGATTGTTTTATTAGATAAAGCATATTATTGTGTAGATAGATTTACAAGAAAAAAACAACTATTTTCTAAGTAGTAGTACGTACGTATACGTACGAACGGAACAGTTTATGATGAATACAGCTTTTTCATATATCTTTTTCCTTTTTAAGTTTTAAAGAGCAAGAAAAATGCAAATGATGCAAAAATACGTTCCCTAATAAAATAAATAACGCGTCAAATAGCTTTACAACAAGATTCCCAACAACATAACATATAATATACCATCAACTGTGGTAGCCTTTTATGACTTTGCAAATCAACGAAAAGAGAAGAAGAAAAATAAATACCTAGAGATGAATTTAGAGTATATAAGTTCTGTAAGGATTTTAAAAGATATGTAATACATATATCCTTAAATCAGACTGGACAACCAAAAGAGTAAATGAACAACGCAGCAGTTACCACACACACTCAATATATACCAATTTTATTTTGTACCCACCTCAAATGCCCAAAATGATGTAAGAAATGTTACCAATACATATAATATTGTGTAGTTATATATAAGTTAATTAGTTGTATGTACAGATAACTCATCATCATCACCTCCCTTTTTTTAATTTGATCTTTGAACAAAAAGCGTAGACGGGTGTTTGTCTGCTTCTTTTGTTTGACGTAGTTTTAACTTAAAAAAGGAGACCCTTTGACAGTGTTCTTAAAAAAGCAATGAAGTTACCCTTGTCGTATATATAATTTATGTAGAACCCTTTAGTTAAATATTATATATGTTAAAATCATGTTGTTTTAGTTGTAATTATGTAGACAACTCGTATTTTTAGAAGGAGAAGCCGCAGCTAGATATTATTACACGACAAAATCATGTTGGGTGGGAAATCTAGAAAGAAATCAGCTCAAATGTCATTTTTTGTCTAAAAACACACAAAAGTTACCGCATTTATTATTATTATTATTATAGTATGAATTTTTTTAGCTATATAAAAACAGTGATTTTACGGACATTTTTTTGAGAGAATGTGGGAATTATACTACTACAAACACGTATCAAATCATAAAACACATTTTTTTGCACAAACTAACAAAAAAAAATGGGAATGGTTGTCTAATTGAAAGTGGAGATGTTTTTTTTTTTTGCTAAAATACCAAATAGAAATGTTTGCATTTGTGTTAATTTTTAATATTTTTGAGAGCAAATATTCTCGCAATCTTTTTGAGTGCTTTTTATGTGCAACAACAACAACAACAACATAACATGTATGATGGACAAGTCTACATAATAAGTAAAACAAAAATCTAAGATTAACAGATTTGAGTTTTTAGCCAATTTTTAGCAAAATATATGCTTCAGGCTAAGAAGGTAAGCTAATTTATTTAGAAAAAAAAACCAATCTTACGGCAACGACGAGACTCCGTAAAACATGTAAATGAATACATACATCGCTCAAATTACAATGATCTAATCTCTGACTATTACTTATATTATATTAAATTATATAGATAGCTATATACAATGTAAGAGTAAATTATTTGTAGAATTTGAGACATCGATTGGAAATCCGTGTGTTGTATTAGCTGAGTTGCTTTAAAATTTGACGAAGAAGAGAAGAGGAGAGCATGAGAGTTTTATTATTTAGGGTTCAGATTTATATAATTCGCACTGGAGTGCTTGAGTGAGAGTTGAGTGAACATGTAAAAGTTGTAAAAGATTTTTATTTGTAAGATAATATTCTATGTTTCTTTGTAAATATACCGGTAGTGGTAGTTAAAAAGTGCACACCACTGAAAATTCACCTTAGAGAAAGCACCTTTTGATTGTGTGAAATAATAACGGCAGTGAATGAGACATGTCTCTGAATATTAATTATATATTATATATAAATATTCGCGTTTCACTCAGCGCAGCAAGCGTCTCACTATATTTGTTAATGGAAAAGGAAGCAAGTCGCGTCGGTTGGGATTTTATAACGAAAGGGTTTTTACTTTTAAAATGTCAGAAGAGGAGGAGGAGGAGGAGTTGTGTTTGATGATCTTATGAAATGTCATTTTTATCAGTAGAGTATAGTGTATGGTTTAACATTTTTTTGACAATCTTTAAGCATGTTTTTGTTTTTTTTATGGAAATCCATGAAAAAGTGTAAAAAAAACTATTTTGCATTGTACAAGGCTTAAAAGAATAATAATTATGCAGAAAATAATAATATGTAATAAATTGTGAATACAATTGTGTATGCGTGTAAAGCATAGTGTTAAAATGTAAGTGTTTAGGTGTAGGAAACAGCAATCAAATTGTGAACAAAATATATTGCATAAGTGAAGAATGCATTGATAAATAAAAGAATATCATAATATTATGCAAAAAATGTGTGGATTTTTTGGAAACATTATTTCACATCATATGTCTGACACGAATCTTGCATAACATGGAAAATGGCTGACCAAACCAATTTGAAATTTTTCATTCGGGTATTTCCGGCAAGTAGGAATTTGCACCGAGACTTTGACCGGCCATAGGTCACAGGAAATGCGTTTTAGACAAAGGATTTGCATGGAAAGCTAAGTGTGCAGTAACTCGATTCGATTATCTGGAGGTCAGCTTAGATGGCAGAATCGCATCCGGTTTGGTATCCAGACAAAGGTAAGCATTGTGAGCAAACTTTGACCAGTCAAAGGTCAATTTGTAAAACAGAAGAACGGAAATCCGTTTAGACAATGAATTTGCATTGAATGAATTAATGAAGTTAAGTGCGCAGTAGCGTATATAGTTTGATTGGCAGAATCGCATCCATTT
>JAANSN010003879.1:0-16893 GCA_036850665.1 Dicranocentrus wangi | reverse complement strand
TTTCTACTTTCCTGTCTGGATCCCATTTTAAAACAATAAAATCCACTCGAGTCTGATGTGCATCCATGATTTCGTGAGCTAACTGGAACATTTGAAAATGCAAGTAGAAAATCTGAGCGCTGCTGCTGTGAGCTCAGCAAACCAGCACAAGCCAGGCAAGTCAACCCTCTCCTCCTACTCCTGTACTATTTATTTAGGCATCACAGACATCACGGGCATACACCCAATTGTACTGTGAGTTTGAATATATAGGGTGCAAAAAAGAGAATTTTTAAAGGTTTGCGACGGTTGAAAATGTTGAAATATTTCAGCTTGGGTGAACCACCGTAACGTAGCATTTATATTGTTTTACCTTCTGCATGACGTGTACAATGCTCGGCTTACACCACCACAAATTCGCTTGTCAGAAGAAACGCACAAGCTGTACAATACGTGCAACCCTATCGTAATCGTCAAAAGATATTCAAGATTTTTTGAGTGTTGTGTGTAGCTTGCTGCTGCTGCGAGCTGCTGATGATGATCATATAATAATGATGGTAAAGTGTATACCTAATATTGTTACGTTGCATTTGTACCTTACATTACAACAAGTTATTACAATTACATTACGACCATTTTTTTACTTGTTACAGATTACAATTTCACATAGCAAGTGTTTCGAAAACGATGAGTGCAAAAGAAGAGTTGTTATGAAATCTCATTTTTTCACTCAAAATAGTTCGCGTTTAAAAACAGAGACTTTGAATTGGACTATAGCCATGAAAAATGAGGCTGCGTGCTGCTTTTTTGGTTATATTCCCCAAAGTAAGGCTCCTTGTACTCTTCTCTCGTCTGTACACAATAAGTAGCACATCAAAAGCGATCATCGCTTTGTTGTTCATAAAAGATTTGCAATTTTGATTGGGAAAAAATACACATTTCTTTGGATTCGATAGGGAATGTGTGTATCTTAATCCAATCTAAATTCTCCGCTCCCCTTCGAAAGTTCAGTTAAAGAGGAGTTGAGAAACATTATATTTGTTGAACCTAGAGAACCGAACAACTTTTGAAAAATCCAAATAACTAAGCGTGCTGCTGGCTGCTGAACTTGCAGAAAAAACCAAAAAATGCTCTAATTGAACTGTACAAGTACATACCTTTTTCGTTTAGTATCCATGCATTAAGCACACTGCTGCTCCAAAATTGGTAGGAAAGCTAATTAAACTCGTGATTAACACTTTTTTATCCCTAAAATATGCTCGGTGGTGGTGTCAAAACGGTAATCCCAGTAGCATATCGAATGATTATTGAGACATCAGATTCTTCTTCCAAATATGAGCGTATCACCATAAATCACTTCATGCGCACAGCAGTCCATCACCTCCAAAGTTGACAGTAATGACATATACGGAAAGCAAAACGCTCACGCCTCCAACAACCCAACACAGCAGCAGCAAGAAAGCATTGATTTGATGATGAAGAAGGAAACACGCAATATGGAAATAATATTATAATCTGATCAAGTTGTATCCCCACTACTACTACGGTTACACTGCGTCACTGTGATAATGCCATTTGGCTGATTCATTGAATTGATCATATCACTCTTCTCAGCTGTATCCTAATCAAATTATGCACTTTTCCTCAAGTGGTGATGATGGTCAAAAATCCTCTCTCGCTCTTGATCCTGACTTTCGTCAACAACACACCTTCACACTCTGTTCTGATCCTCCCAGCCTATTCCTATTTCCTATTTTGAAATTTCAATCACGGCAACCAACCCAATTCAAATTGATGCTAAAATGTAAATGTTCCTTTTTCCTCGACTCATTTTATTTTATAATATGCATTTTAGTTAAGGCACATATTCAGGCACCTTTTTCCTCTTCATCATACACGGGTGGAATTAGTGTTTTCACTTGGCATTCCGTCAACCACCTGCCGCCGCCGCATGTATTCCAAATATAAAAGAAGGGATGATTTTTTTTTGAGTCGGACAATGGAGGATGGTGGGGCTCACTCCCTGGAAAATGGGAAAGGTGACTGATGGTCAGGATCACAGGATTAGTAAATAACACACGACGACAACGACCACGGGAACCAACTATTCAGGTACTGTATTCAGGTACACTTACATATACAGAACCTAAAAGTGCACACAATATATTTTTGTGGAATTATACCAAAGTGGACCCTAAAAAACTAGAGGAGGCGACGTATCAAGTGTGTAACCGGCATTCAATGGGCTTCCTTCCTCTCGATCATTTTTCTTCAGGTAGACAACACATCACACAACGAAATATTAAAGGAGCTCAAACCCCACTTCACTTTACTACACTGTCCTCTCCACTAGTTCTTCAACACTGGTAAAATAAAGGTAAAAGTATACCTGGTTTAGTTAAAGTACAGGATTTTTATGCATGAAAACGTAGTGTTCGCTATTGTTATGATATATTATTTCATACATGAACTAATGCAAGTGTGTACATCGGAAAGAGTTCACCCTTGTTCCTCCTCGTCACACTTCTATACAACTAACTGGTATTAAAACGAGAGAGAAAAAAGCTGCTGCAAAACTCACTGTTTTTCAATTTCTCATAATAACCATACAGACAGCAGCAGCAGACGTGTACAACGTATAGCTAGAACACTGCTAAAATCCCTAGTTAGATTCTTACGTGTGCAAGTATATATTCACAATACGCTCATACAATAATGCGCAACAATCCAAAAAGAATACCACATAATAAGCTCTACACACCGACTGGTTGCCTTGCTTCAGACTATAACAATGCAACCTGTAAAAAAAAGTTTTTACGTTTAGTGACTTGTGTGTACACACATACACACACATATATGCATCTAGTAATCTAGTCTTCAGTTGTACGTATATCTATCTACACAGTAAAATATAAAACAAGGCGAGACTTTACCTACCTGTCCGTTCCAATAATAATACCTATATCAAAAGGGTAGAGTTACGTTAAGATAGAACATGTATGTGGGGAGATGGCTGATGTGATACCAGAATTGAACCAGGTATGTGCATTACATAAAATACATGAACATGGAAGTTGCAGCAGCTTTTACCACACAGCAGCATCATCCCCACAGCCCTCATCCACCAAAAAACTAACCAGGTAGGGATGAATTAAATAGCCAAAAAAGCTCCTCGGGTCCTGTTTCGTGTTCCGTTTACTTTAACCGATCTCATATTTATGTATCTACATGTGGCGCATAGATAACGTTGGGCACAGAGAATGCTTATATATATAAGTATATACGTTTCTCGGCACTTCTTGTGGAAAATCCTCTCATATAACGAGAAAAATTCATTCTTGACGAACTTGTATGAATAATGCAGCAATGCAGCCAGCCGTCGTGGTTGAAATAAAAGGGTTTTAAAAGTTTTAAAACGCTGGGTATATCTTCAAATATGAATGGTGGTAGGTAGGAGTAAAGGATGAGCAACCGGTATAGTTGTCCACCAACGAAAGTATAATACAAAAACCTGGGCTATGCTCTGTGGTAATAATTTTTTTTTTGACTGAATCGGCCAGTCAACAATGAAAGTTTAAAGGGACGACGAGACCATAGTTGGAGGAAAGGATGATAAGAAATAATAATGAAAGAAAGGACCAATATTCAACACATTTTAAATGCTTCAGGGTGTAATGTGTGTGGACTCGTAAAAACCTTTTTCTGTGAGAATATCATGGTTTCGTACAACTTTTCGTGCTTGTGCCCATACGGACATTCGCATTCTGGTTACCGCAAAAATAATACAAATAATAATATACCAAATATCCTGCGTTAGGGTAAGGTAAGGTTTAGAGCAAATCATTTCTTTGAAAATGAACATTCAGCTTTTGAAATAACATCACACTCCGTCATCTTTTCATCGTCATATGGGAATATAATGGATTTTGAGTAAGCATTAAACTGCACCATGAAGAGCATGGAGTGCATCTCTCGCATTCACCATAATATTTCGTCGAACAGGCAATTTCAGCCAAGGGTATATGGACTGGGATGATGTGGATTATTGTGCATTATTATTCGTGTACATTATGCACGTAATAGTATCGTAATACGAGGAAAAGGAGTCTCTCCTCTGCTTCTGTTATGCTTTTGCATTTGCTTTTATGTGGTTTTACTTCAACTCATGTGCTAACTGCTAACGCTGGCGAACGACGAGAAGAGAAGTTCCACCACGGCAGACATTTAACTTCGGTAAACTCAGCAATCCATCCTCATCCCTCGTCAGGTTTTATGCTCGGTCACTCACACCTGCCAGACATCATAGTTGCAGAGAGAGCATCATCATCATCATCATCACACAGGGTAGTAGTAGTGGAGTGAAGCGAAATATAAGAGTTTTTGCTTTTTTATTGTACGTTATATGTACATACAATTATGATTATTATTTGGGTTCTCTCCTCTCTCTCTCTCTCTCCATTTCTAACAGCAATCATATTAGCTCCGCTTTTTGGCTGTTGAATATCTCATCTTTAGCAGAGATTTTTTTTCCACTGTGGTTATGTTTGTGTATATAGCTCTCCTCCTGTTTTGAGCTGTGATTACACTGATGGTTTGATGATGATCATGACATGAAGGATGATTCAATCCACTACTAAAAAAATCGACAAAGTGCCTAACAATTTTTTTACAAGGCACGTACATAGCATTTAAAGTGCCACTACTGGTACGGAGGATATGTTAAATTTGTTGGAATTTTCAAATTCGTAGTTTTTTTTTACCTTTTTCAGCTCGGAAAAAGAGTGATTTTCTCCCCCAGAAAATGTAAAGAATGACTGACATTATTACCGCTGCTGAAAAAGAAGGCAAGGCTACGACTGACTGACTGACTGATAATGTTATGTTACGTTACACTTGTGTGTACATAACAGGCTGACACGGAATTGTAATATTTGCCATATAAAAAGCAGAAGAAAACTGTAGTACGCATAGAAAAGCTAATGGCACTGCTAAGTATTTGCTCCTATATAGCGGAGCGAGCGGACATAGGAACAGGTGGTTTTGCTACTAACTCGCATATGAGGCGTCTATGATGATGATGATGGCATGCATGAATGTACATGATGAATCTAGTTTGGGTGAGGCTCCCTTTTATTACAGCATAACATTTCCATTTTAAAACAATGCCGTAACTTGATTTGCGTTTTAAACGAAATTATTATCGGATAATATTTTTGATTTTAAAATAGAGTATTAAAATGTGTAATATAATGCAGGCAAAGCGCTCCCTTCCAAGTGTTTTATTTAGGTCTTTGTGCATTGTACACCTTTTTTGTTACTCGTTGCTTGTTGAGATCGTGTGAATGGTGATGTGTGTTAGTACGATGCGATCATGATGATGATGATGATAGAACACCTTGCCTAAGAGTGTTTATGTTTACATTACGTGAGTATGAAGAAACTAGCAAAAATGGGAATAAATGGGGCATAACACCGTAGTATCACTTATTATGCACCTTAATCTAATTCGAATAACAATATTTTTCAAGAATATAAGAACCAATAACACACAATGATATTCCTATCTTTGAACCTGTACCTGAGGATCAAGTACTACGTGATGCTGATGATTTTATATACACCTGTATGATGTCATGCTCCAATTTCGAGGGGGAGATTTTTATAAAATTTTCATTTCTTTTTAGATGCAGTACGAAAGGCACGCGGAAGGCTGGGTGTATTAAGCCTTTTAACAGTAGGTGATGCATTTGGGCTGCATACTAATTCCATTTCAGTGTTATACACCAGCACAAATGTGCTAACAGTAATAATATCCTTAATTTATATACGAATGGCTTTTACCGTTCCCTGGAACAGTTTGCGCCTCACTGTACACACGCCTATATGCATAATGAGCGTATATATATGCGTACAATTTCAATGACAATTCAAGATACACAGGCGTTGCGTTGTTGTTGCTACTAATTCAAGACGGATATCCTTTAGTAGGACTAGGACACGCTTGGTGTGCTTCATTTATGACGCTTCCTCAACAACAACTTCCTATTTAGGAACATCAGATACACTCAAACAGACTAGACATACCTGCACCAACCAAACTTATCAAGACTTCGTTTCTCTCTGTTGTAATCTTATTTGAGATAGTTAAAGTTGACAGCTTCAGCACGCTTGACGTTAAATCATGCCATATAACTAAGCACAATTCCACGTTTTCATAGTCATTTATATATAAAATGTCACATTATTCTTCATGACATGACAGAAAGGTGTAGAGCACCATGTACAAACGGATATCATAGGTACTTTACTTATAATATTGTGTATCATATATGCGGTTTTGCGGCTTGTAAGAGGAGTTATGTTCGTCGCACAATAAATGTGCGAAATATTTCGGTACTAAAGCCAACCGATATTATATAGCACCAGCAGTGGAAAACATTGCCTGTTGAAGAAAGACTCTTTGTCGTGTTCCCAGCTCTAACGATATTAAATTCCTTCCGAGAATTAAGAACACTGCTGACTTTGCAACAGAGTTTTCTCATGACAAGGTTCCCTGTACACACCGCTGCTCTCTCACGTTTCATAAGGTTCACTTTCAAGTACAGGACTTTCAAGTATCAATTTACCCTCTGTGAGTACACGACATGATTTGCAATATATATGCCATCTTAGAGAACATACACCTTCAGTGATTTCGGGTTGATAACGAAGAGCACGTCTTGTTGAGCAGCCCATTGTTTACCCTGTTACAACAGAACTACTACTTGTCCTCACTTCCCATGCAACGTATACCTACCGGCATGCTATAAGGATGTTAGAAACAATACAAAAAAAGCTACAAGAATCTCTGTCTTCAGTTTAAACTGGTATTGACGAGCGTTTCAGAGAATCAGCGGCATCACAGGATGATCATAATAGGAGAAATCATATAGGGACAGCAGAGAGGAAAGAGTGAATGAATGAGGCATGCCGCCTATAACGCAGAGTTTGCATCTTATATCCTCGTCGCTGGGGTCCATTCGACAGTGTTATTCGTTGCAATGGTCCATCCCCTTTCTGTCATCCCTTCTTTCAAAGATTACAGTTGTTTTTTTCCTATGGTTCTTTGCTGTTTTATTTTGAAAACGCACTTGTTTGCGTATAACTGTCACCTTTGGATATAAACTATATATATTGAATGAAATATTGCCAACGGAGAACCTTCTCGTGAAGATTGTGTTAGAAGAGTCGACACTCCGAAGCGTCAACGTTTCTCATGAGGGCTTGTCAATTCGTAAAACTTTTTTTCGTGTGCATAGCGCATTATTATTTAGTCTGAACGCGACGCGCACCTGTTATTACAGAAGCTAATTTTCCTGTGGACTTCATTGTTTAGAAGGAAACATGCCAAATTGAGTCTGAGGTCTTGTTCTTGTTAGCAGTGTTTTAGACAATTTCTCCCGTTCGCTTCATAACTTTTTTTTACGAAAAAGTCAGATTATTAGCTCCACCTAAAAATCTGAATTTGTGCTGCTGCAAGGGATTTTCCAATTTGCGATGTTTAGCAAGCTACTCCACATTTTAGCGTTTTCTGGTAAAATATCCTGCGGCTCATATATGAGAAAAAGTAATAATAATGTGTCAGCAAGTGCAGAAATGGGATTGGGTAGCGCATGATTTAATGGCGCACAGTCAGTTCAGTACACTGGTAAAAGGTGTACATGTGAATGCGAATATATGTAAGTCATAAATTTTTAATAGAACGGTCAGTTCTCATCATGAAGTGGTATCACTGCGATGCTGCTGTTTTCTGCTGTGTGCTGCAGTAATTTGCAGGGAGGGAGACTAACTTAAAGATCATCGAAAGGAATCCCGTTTTCATTCTGCTTTTGTGGAATTTGAAGCAGCATTTTCTGCTGACAGATTATATAGTAATTCCTAATGTGCGCTCCTTGCTTACATACCTACACGCATACTAACTAATGTCAACTGCTTTCACACTGGGCCCCCGTTCCTACTGTGAGGATAACAAAAATGATTTCTCCCAAGCGTTGCAGGTAGCAGGATGGTAACTTTTTGTATATGAATCGGAAGAAAGAATTACAGTGAGTTTAAAACTATATGAGCAAGTTTGACATTGACACAATAAGCTGACAGAGAGAAGACAGAATTCTACAAGCTGAACTTGAAAAGGATCCTCATTTTATTGAGAAAGTAACGCAAACATATGAATTCGTCATCATGGCTCATCTTTCGTCAAAACAGCAAAACGAGTAGTGTTTAGGTAATCGTGGTAAAATAATATACAAATACAGGTAAAGGATAATGCTCATATAATAATAATATGTAATATGCATGCACATCGGCTTGGCTCTTGTACCAATCCCATCGAATTTCATACATTGCATATTGGTGCGTTGCAAACTTATGTATTCTCGTATTACTTGAAGAAATTAAAACTGACTGACCAGGTAGGTAAAGGAATTAAGGAGGGGATCTGATTATACTACTGGCTACTTTCAAGTTGTGTATTACTTGAACACTTGAACTTGTGAATGCTGATGCTGAATCATCGGATTGAATTCAGTCAGCTTGTTCCGTTGCGTCTTGAAGCCTTTCTCGTATATAAGAAATTGCTTATCTCCGTGTTTCTCTAATTTCTTCAGTCCGACTACAACGTTCACCTACCTCCTCACACAAGGCTTCATGTGGTTTCTCTATATGTTGTATATATATATATATACGTATGAAATTGTACTAAACTACTTTTCACAAAACATTCATCCGCATTTATTTACGTGTGTACAAAACGGAGAGAGAGCAGAACAGGCAACAACCTTGCCGATTTTTTTTAACCAAAATGTGAGTAACAAGGGAATAATAATGATTACCTCAATAGATCTATGTCTTCAATCTTGTTTTTTGTTACCTAAGATTCTTTCGGTAATACCTGCTCCCTCTCCACTTGACTCGACTCGCCTTGGCGTTACCAAAAAGAAGGCTTGAATGAAGACCACTTTTACAAGTGTGGGGATCGTGAAATGAAATCAAGGGCACTTGTATGAATGTATTGATGTAATGATGTATCAGGAGGGGATGTGAAAAGTGGAAAAAGTCTTATGCGTAACCTGAAATTTTTTTCACCACAATCACATACCTATATGGAATTTGCACTTTGCACTAGATTACAAACATTACGTTTTAGGATGTTTAATCGAATGTGTAGCCATTGTAGCCTGAACCAAGCGAATAAGTGAACTCTTGCAAGAAAAAGTTGTTCGTTGGCTTAATTTTATAAATCTTTATTAATGTAACTCATATAGCAAATTCTTTGAGATGGTCCGTACCTACATTATGATTGTGAATATTATTTCATTGCGTCTGCGACATTTAAATATTATTTCATTGCGTTTATGACATTTTAAAAATATTATTTCATTGCGTTGATGACATCTAAATCTAAGTATATCGCTTTTCTTATAGTTACAGTGCATATACGTTAATTCTCACGGGGGACGGGGACGAGAATCACAGGCGATTCTGAGTTAGAGTCCATACATAAGGGGATGCGATTATTATTTTTCGCATGCTCAGAAGCAAAGCTGTAAAGTTGTTCTTTGATCTGTTGGAGCGAACTGACTTTTTTCTCCCATTGATCGTCAAATGGTTCTACGGAGAAAGGTTCCAAGTCCTCACCAAACTCTCTCTTGCCGTTAGGGAGGATTCGGCAGCATCCGCACAGGAGTGTGTGAAACGTAAGGCGACCTACGGCAAGGTAAGGGTGTTCTAAGGCATCTTCTGCGCGGATTCGTCGGGTCTATTATAAGGATGTAGTAGTTTGAGATACCATTAATGTACTTTGCATACTGTAGTAAAATGATTTAGTAAAACGGAATGCTGAACTTACAGGGTCATAAACTAGCATATCAGAGAGAAGGTCGACGGCTTCGGGTGTGACCAACAGAGGAGCCATGTTCCGTAGAGCCTCAGCTAACGTTGGTTCTACGTGTGGAGCGGCCAGCATGTGAGCTCGAGCGTCGCCGGTGCAAGCAAATTTACTCATATCCTCCGGCGCTGGAGTTCCAAGCAGGCTTTTGATGAGGTCGAGCTGCATTGTCAGAAGAATTATTTAAAAACTACATTTTCCTTTATTTAATCATCAAAGATACACTACTTCATATAATACCAACCTGCTGGAAAGGGGTGGGCGCTCGGAATAGGAATTTTCTTATCAACAGCTCACCAAATACACAACCAACGCTCCAGATGTCAATAGCGTTTGTATAATGCTTTGTTCCCATTATGATTTCAGGGGGTCGGTAGTACTGCGTGACGACATTCAGCGACATGGCTTTGTGCGGATCCAGTTCTTCAACTCGAGCCAATCCAAAATCGCAAATTTTCAAACCACAATTACTGTTTATCAACAAGTTTCCTGGTTTGATATCTCGATGAATGATCCGCGCTGAATGGAGGTATTTAAGTCCTCGGAGAATCTGATAAAGGAAAAGTGTGATGTGGTCTTCAGAGAGAGCCTGCTTCGAAAAGATTAATCTATGAAGGTCGCCTTCCATTAGATCCGTGAGCACAAAGACGTCCTCGAAAGAACCAATTTGAGGCGGTGGCTGCACTATATCAGTGGCTGACAAGACATTCGCGTGTGAAAAAAAGCAGAGCATTTTCAGTTCCCGAAATGAGCGTATTGCTAGGCTGAGATCTCGGAAAGCGTTCTTAATTTTTTTCACAGCGACTAGGTTCCGATCTCGGGGATCGGTCACGGCCCAGACGACGCCAAAGGACCCACGCCCAATGGGCTTACACGTAGCATCCTTATCCTCTGGTGCGGCGTTTTTCTTTGGAATTGTAGGTGGTAGAACTGCTACTGTTTCCATTATGAGTAACAGCAACAGCAGTATCTTCAGCTTGAGGTTGTTGTTTTACAGGATCCATTGTGTGCAGCTGTGTGACCAGTGACACACAACTACTCAACGGGCTGGAGTATACTGCGTTAAATGTCCAATCACTTTATTTTTAAAAAATTCCCCTTCCAAAGTATTCAGTACACAAAACTTTCTTCGCTCAAAACCGAAAACCGAAGATATGGACAATGCGACTCAGGGCAGTCAGGTCTCAGGTCTCTGAATAATTATGTAATGTGTCATATATTGTCCTACAGCATTTTGTCGTTATCAAGTTGATGATGAATGATGATCAGGATGAGGGTGGTCGCCCTCGCCTGACTCTTAAAACTTCATATTACATATACAGAAGCAAATCTGTCGTAATTCGTAATACCGAACAAAAATCGGAACTAGACCACGCAGACAGGAAGATGTTTTGGCTACATACAACATATCTTTTGCATGCAAAACAAACAATGCAATGGTCATTTCCATGCAAAAGAATAATCTTTAAAAAAGAATGGTCATACCATGTATGTAAAATGGGTCTGCGAACTGCGTAATTTTTTAATTATTACTCGAAATTAATTGATAAGCAAATATTAGTCACTTTTAATAACTATGTCGCGAATGTAAACTGTCAATATAAACGTTACTGAAAGTTTATTAAAAATACTGCAACTTTACAAACTGTGGATGGTGTTTTCTCTGCTCCATATCACATTTCGAAAGGATAAATCTTCCTTGTCATTACGTAATTTGCTTGTTACGTAATTACTTAAAGTCAAATTGGTCATTGGATCATCAAATCAAGTTTTGGTTAAACTAAGGACAATTTACAATATAGAAATTAGAAATGTTCTACATTCCCCCGATGCCAGAAATAATCATGGGAAAGTATGCAAGTTCCTCCAATGCAATGAAATACTGTGAAATGCTGCCGGTTTCCTTCAAAAGCCAAAGCACAGCCTCCTCCTGTCGTTGTAAGCGTAGGAGTTAAATTTATTCTTCAAAAATTTAAACATACCAGTTGTGATAGAAAATGAATTAACATCTGGGAGTTGTTATCTGTTTTATTGAGACAAAAGTAACACAAACTTTGTTATTTTTCTACACTTTTATCTTACGCTGGCAGCACATATTTATGTTTCTGCACCACAATCAGGTGTACAGATACAGTAATAAAAATGGAATAGATGATATACAATTACTCCTTAAATATATATCAAGACAATCAAACACGATAACATTCAATCGACGACTGCATCAACAGCTTTATTAAGGAAATGAAGCACATATTGCATAATTTCTTAGAAATTGATCATTAAAAATATATCAACTGCTTATTTTTCTTTTTTTCCTGAAGTGATATTTGAATGAAGTTTAACAACCTCAGGTTCCAGTAATTCCAAAAGTAAATTTCCATCATTATCAAAGAAATTAGCGACAGACTTTTCAAATGTAGCCGTTTTAATTTGGGTCTTGTTGCTTTTGTAGCAGGTAACCGTTAACGCATACATGTCGTCAAATCTGCAAAATTCATAAAAGCCAAGTATAATTAGTATTTGGGGAGTCGCCGTATAGACCAACGAAATGATCCACCATATTACTGAATTCCGGAATTTTCCAAACATCCTACCTCTTCATATATGAACTGGCTTCCCAAACAACATCAGGGTCAATTCCAGCATCATCCTTCTGCACCGCAACTGCGAAAATTCCCTTTTCAAAATATGCCGTGTACACAGTCAGTACGCCCATCATCACAAAATACGCCGAAACGCACAAAAGAAGGACTGGTCTAAAAGCCATAAATCATAGGTTAAAAAGGGGTTTCTTTCCCTATAAATACAACAATCACATTTAATTCAAAACCTTCAAAACTTTTCGCATACTTTGACTGAGGAAATGGATGAAGATAATCCCATAACAAGGCCAGCATTGCAATGCCCACCGCAATGCTACAGATCCATAGTCGACCATCCACAAGAGCAAAATTTTCCGAGTAATTTAATCGCTTAATAAATACATCTCGAACTGCATCATCCAGAGCATTCTTTACTGCAGATCCATCCCATTTGTTAACCTTTGTCCTTTCGTCCCCCTTCACACCCAAAATATAATTTAAAAGAATATATTTAAAATATAGAACTCTCTTACAAAGTATACACATTCTTGATTGATACATAATATTAACATCCCCCCACCACCCCCATCATCAAACCATCACCTTAAAGTCCCAGTGTATAATAAGGAAAAAAAAAACAAAATCAAAAAAATAATTCACCTCATCATCATGTACCTGGTTTTTGTCATCCTTGTCCTTAGGTGACATTTTTTTTCTCTCACTCAGCCCTTCACTCAACAAACTACCAAATAATACTATAAAAAAAAACTACCTACTTCAAGTCTAGCAACTTCCTAGAGCTATTTTTTAAAATGGAATTTAGAAAATAAATATCAAAATATTTTGTCCTTTCTTCACTTTCTACTTAATATCCATCCGGTACGGTTGTGTGGTTGTAAAAATACACATATGACGATAATGAGATACCAACAAACATGTAGACCAAATACCATACGCATACGTATACGATATGATACACAGGGAATCTACGTGGCATATTATTTTTGCTATAATATCGGTTGGGTGGAATGGAAATATAGAGACAGCTTGTGTCAAAAGATTTTAGGGTTAGCGCTCACAGTCGTGTCCACCTTGAGACTGGTGTGGCTTCTATTGCAAATAATCCTTTCATTTCTTCCGTTCAGAGACGCTATTTTAGGTTTTTAGGATGTAGTGTATGTGTAAGAACAAAGCCAAAAATGTCTGGATAGAATGACTCGCTGGGTTGGTGTGAAGTGTGAGAGAAGGTTGAGAAGTGGACTTGATCAAGTGCGTTGCTAATGCGATGGAATATGGAATGTAACAGATTCGGTGAATATTGTAGTTCGTTGAAATAAATTCCCTGTTCGTGTTCCTGCATGCTTGTCTGGCTGGTCTCATTAAAGTGTAACTGGAACCAAATGCCATATTAGTCATCCTCGCTCATCCATTTTTATAGTCCATCATAATTATTAAAGTGACACGGCATTTAAATAGTCGAAAATGAGTTATCTCTGGACAGGGGCTCAACCCCGAAACACGTCAAACGGTGATTATGGAAGATTTCTCTTTACTTCCAACCAAGCCAGTAGTGGGGCCCGTGCTGGCAACAACCAGAACCAGTATTATTCTACCGATGGAAATAGAATGACCCAGCATGTTCACTACCCCAACTGTCCAAATCGGTTAAACGCTGGCAATCAGCAGTATTTACAAGGAGCGGCGGCGGCTGGTGGGCAAGGGACACAAAAAATGGCTGATTATACGATTGAGTATGGAGAGGATGCTGTGCGAGCTGCTCTTGGGGGAAATATGCCAGATTTTCAGGCCCAATTTCAAAAGCAGTATGGAGGGGGTGATGGAGTCGGCACTGTGGATCCTCAGGCTGTTCAAATGATGAGCAATGGGAAGTCGAAAGTGGCAATGATTCCGGTGGTGTTTGCCAGTGAAGATGGGAGTAATGACCAGCAGGACCCTGGGAATGGTCAAGGTCAAGGTAGTGGAGAACCGTATGTGGGAAAAAGCTCTGAAGCTGCCTCGGCTATTAATTCGGTTGGGCAAGGACAGGATAATAAGGGTGGGAGTCAGGAAGCTTGCGCTGCAGAAAGCCAACATCCGGTGATGATGGAAGCAAACCAATCCACTGCCACTCAGCCATTGGGAACTAAACCTCCAAAGCAGGAAAATATAATGAATGCTTACGATTCGGTAACCAAACCCATTTCAATCCAATCTCTGCGCATAATATACGTATTTACAATACAAATTACTACTGATATGGCTGTTGCATTGCTATAGGTTCGACGAGCAAAATCAACTGGCCAGGTAAAGTATGGACGACACGTTCGACCAACCTACTGGAATCCGGAAATTAACCCATGTCGGAAGAAAATGGGTGGTGGTGGAAGCGGTGATTGCCTTCCAGAGTTGCCAAAGCAAGATCAATCTAATTCTACCAATTTACCACCGGCAATGCCTCCCACAATGATGAACTATCAGAATCCCAATCCAATGGATATGATGAACAACAATGTCTATGATAATTACAATCATGGACCTTCAACGTTCCCCCTCCCAGCACCACAATATGAGCAAGGAGTTCAGCCACCTCAAAGAGCTCGTAGTATGCCACCTAAGAAGCACATTCGACCAAGGAATTCTTTGTGTGGAAAATGCCAAAAATGTAAAAACCTCAGCACGGCAACTGATGATACACCAGTGCTCACTTTTCCCACGTACTCACCCGGAAGTCGACGAGGCGGACTTCCTCATCAAACATCCAATACTTCCAGTAACCTGGGACAAAGTGCCAAAAACTTCCGTGCGATTCGATTTTCTTCCAACAAAATCTAGAGATTTTGTGAATTGTTATTTGGCGTCTTGATGTAAGATTGAAGAGAACTTCCATATATTTATTTTAAAAAAACATATCACACAACATATGAAAAATTTCATGAACTGTTTTTGTTGTAAATAAATAAATATACTTCTGGTCATGCAATGAGAGATGGAGAAGAGTAAGGCTATTAATTCTGTTTCTTCCAATTAATTAAGTACCATTGTGTAATGGTGAAAACATTGGAAACAAGTCATGTAAGAACATCAGTACATCTATCGTGTCCATTTCTTTCATAAGTAATTCACCGCCCAACAGCTTCAGGGCAAAATACAACCATGCTCACTTAGCTAATAAGACGCTCGCAAAAAACTTTAATAACGCTATGATCAGATTACTAATTTATATTTGGTATGTGGTGGAATGACTAAAATCGAATTGTCGCGTGCCTGTGTAAATAATTTAAAGTGGCCTATTTCACAGAATTTCTGGCTCACACAAACACTACTCAGTGTGCTATTAATGATCTTTGCTTTTAGTAAAACATTTCATAAGTAATTTGCACAATATGCAAAGGTTCAGTCCAATTGCACATCATTAATTAACACAGCAATTTATTATGTTAATTAACGTGCTTTGGCATTTCTGGATCATGGACATTAAAATGCAATTCCAAGACCAGGCATTACGTTTTCCTGGAAGCTTTGTAAAGAAAACGTTTGCCCGAAATACTCTAAATCGCATGTTATCCCCTATGAACCTTCTCTCTACATAGTTGATGGTGACAAGGTGCACGGTTCCTTTTCCAGTCATTGTTCATTCGAGTTTTACACTTGTGATTCTCATGTCCTCATTCAAGTTTCAGCTTCAATCAAGGGAAATACAGGGCATCACTTGATAAAGAACCGCATAGCATATTACAGTAGGAGATCTTTTTGTCAACATTTTTTATGTTCTGCTAGCTGCTAGGCACATCGTCATCCTCAACCCAATTTATTTACGAAATCGTCAGTCTAAAAAATGTAACCTATTAAGCATAATTCTTTCGCGTACCAGAAACAAAGCAGTATGAATCTTTGAGTTGGACATCCTTGTCAACTAGTTAGTTAGAACGCTGGGCCCGTTTGTGGGTTTAATTTTCCAATATAAATATGACTGTCACTGAACTTTCATATTGCATTACATTACATAACCTGTCCAACACACTCTAGTGTTTGGATTATTGTCCGTTTGAACCGCTCTACCTATAGGTCAGAACAACATTGGGAATATTTAAGTATTTTGGTGTTGGCACTTAAGAGTAGCACTATTCATAGCCTGTGCCAAATTATACCTTTGCCCATATAGCCCTAATAGTAATGGCTATAGGCATGGCGCATTAGTTAAATATTTCGTGATTGATATATGTTTGAAGTTTGAAATAAATAAACTTCGAGAATATTTTAAATTGGAAATGGACTATTATAAATGCCACTTATACTTGAATCAAAGCAAAGATAATTAGAGTGCTAGACCTAGAGAAGATACTTTTGTTACTCTTCACAACTTTTTTCTTAAACAATGCTCTCGTCAAAAACCCTGGCCCTGATGGG